>MU184335.1:0-51593 GCA_016904865.1 Pissodes strobi | reverse complement strand
CGAATATAACGAATTTTATTTAATTTTCTTATAGAATCTTTTGTATACATAATTATCATATCACCATGACTCATGGCAATGAGTCTGACATTTTATCATGGGAATTTTTTTGGAACAAAGCAATGAAATTGTTGAAATTCTTGTATTTGCATAACTTCGAGGTTATAATAGATGCTGTACTAATTAGGCTATCAATTACCAACATAAGCTGTCGTTTATCAATTTATCTTGCATTTGTTCTACGTTTTTGTTTATTCCTTTTTGGTGTATGACACTACGCTCACCTGCACTATCACCACTTTTTAATAACATTGCACTACACTGTTATGACAGTGTGATAAATTACAGATGAGTATATTCATATTCCTCCTTTTTACGCTTACCTTAGAATCTTTTACATACAGGTTCACTGTTACTGGAATGCATAGCGATGAGCTGTTAATTTTTAAGTTGCTTACGACCGCCACAGAAAAGTTAGTCAATTGCAAGCTAGAATAGATAATACTGCAATTAACTAATAAAGAATACAAAACTTTTTCCTAAGCCAAATTGAAATTCAAAAGATATTTATTAGGACTATATTGTAAATGATAGATTGCAGATAAATGGGAGTTTTCAATAAGAGTAAATTCCACACCCGCAACTCTTCCAGAAAAGTACTCCTCTATTTTGGTCCACAGCGTAGCAATTTTGTTTTTCAGATGTTTTTGTTGTATCAGAGCGGCCACATGCAATTCATTTAAAAAACATTTGAATCTTAATTATTGAGTAATTTATAAAATAAAAATTATAAAAACTAAAATGCTTAATTTTCATTTTGGAAAATAATTGTTTTAATCTTTAAATAGTTTTGAGTGATATAAATCATTTTTTAAAGATAGAATCTGAAATAATACGTTATGTTAAGAAGATACAAAATATAAACTTAGATTATTCGAATAGAATTGAATAATTGAACAGCCGCTAGCCGCTCTTATCAAATATACTGTGAATTAGTAGTCCTATTCGCAGAAAAAGAACACTCAGTTTAAAACCAATCAGTAAACTTTCAAAAAATTTTAGTAATAAAAGAACATGCAAACCGGGTAAACGACAACTTGGTCCAGTTTGTAGTACCTCAACCGCAACTTACTGGCATAAAGTTCACACCTCCCTAAGTTACGTCAGTGAAAAAGTAAACAAAGTTATTCAAAGTACAGTGAAGCTAAATTAAAGTGAAACCGAATTAAGCATATCGATATAAAGTAAACGAATTAAATCTCTTAAATTCAACATAAACTAAATGTACTTCCTCAAAGAGGACCTTAAATTGCCTCAAGGGGACCAAATAGGTCGGGTTCAATCATTCCTCAATCCTCAACGAATGAGCATGCGCTTCATGCACTTCTGGTAAATTATATCATTTTATAATAATAAAAGACTATTAAGATAATCGCAATGCTAAAATTTCTCCGTCGCTTAAAATAGCCCCAGGAACGTCTCCACCTACGAAGCGCTACGGAAACTAAATTATCCTGAAAAATGCAAATAAATAATCGATATTAACAAAGTTAACATGAATATCAGCAGAGGGCTCTGGATGACCGTAGTACCTTCAAACACTAACAGAGGGATGCTATTTTTCAAGCGCCGGCGGCGACTTGTTAGGAAACAAGTTGACCTTGACCACTTTGTCCGGATTTCTTTGCGATTGTAGTTATGATATTATTACTTTTTAATAAAACGATAAATCTAGTGTTTCTTATAAACCGCCAGTCAGTTCTTAAATTTTAATATAAACTGCAGATCAATTGAGAAGGTAAACCTAATTTACGTATACATTATTGGTCATCTGGAATGATTAATTGAATTTTGCTGATAAACTCTTGTTAATTAAAAGGAAATTTTGCAAATAATTTGCTGGTCAATTGAAATGATAAATTAACTTTTCATATAATCTTCTGGTTAATTGAAGTAATCAATAAAATTTAGCATATAAACTGTTGCTAAATCAAGATTACCAATTGATTTTTCTCATAAAGTGATATTCAATTGAAACGATAAATCTAGTGTATCTTACAAATCGCCAGTCAATTGAAACGACACTTGTATTAAATTTTCATATAAACTGCAGGTGAATTGAGAAGGTCATCTGGAATGATTGTGTTTTGCTGATAAACTCTTGTTAATTCAAACGAAATTTTGCATATAAACTGCTGCCCAATTGAAACGATAAATCTAGTGCTTCTTACAAACCGCCAGTCAATTGAAACGATACTTAAATACAATATTCATATAAACTGCAGGTCATTTGAGGAGTTAAATCTAATGTACATATAAATTATTGGTCATCTGAAATGATGAATTGACTTTTGCCGATAAACTCTTGTTAATTCAAACGAAATTTTGAATATAAATTGCTGGCCAATTGAAACGATAAATTAACTTTTCATATAATGTGCTGGTCAATTGACGTAATGAAAGAAATTTGGCATATAATCTGTTGGTAAATGAAAACGACCAATTGATTTTTCTCATAAACTGATAGTCAAGAAACGGTAAATCTAGTCTTTCTTACAAGCTGCCAACAAAATTGTCTTATAAACTGCAGGGCAATTGAGAGAGCAAATCTAATTTACGTATAAATTATTGGTCATCTGGAATGATTAATTGAATTTTGCTGATAACGAAATTTTACATATAAATTGCTGGCCAATTGAAACGATAAATTAACTTTCTATATAATTTGCTGGTCAATTGTAGTAATCAATGAAATATAAACTGTTGGTAAATTAAAACGACCAATTGATTTTCCTCATAAACTGATAGTCAATTGAACCGATAAATCTAGTGTTTCTTACAAAACGCCAATCAATTGAAACGATACCTAATAAAATTTCATATAGTCTGCTAGTCAATTGAAGTAATCAATCAAATTTGACATATAAACTGTTGGTCAATCAAAGCGATAAATTGATTTTTGTGATAAACTTATGGCACTTAAGCACCCCACGCTTTTTAAAATAAAATCATATTTTTGAATCACTTTATTCTATTTTATAATTTTTTAGATCGGTTTATCAAAGCGTGTTTTTTTAGTTTTTTAAACTATAATTTATTTTGCACTAATAATTTAGGTAGCAGAAAATTACTAAACATTTACGCAATCCCCTTAATAATTATTAAATGAATCAATAGGTGTGACTGACAAAAAATGCAATTTAATAATAAAATATGTACAACTATGATTTTTTTTCTCCAAAATTTAGTGCGGTTTCGATTAGATGCGACATTGCGACCGATGAACTGCAAAATATTTTTTTTAGTTCTGTGTAACAATCTGCTTGGCAAGAAAGTGAAAATATTAAAAAGCTGTCGTAGATGCAAATATTCACATAAATTATGTTTCTGAAAAGGGTAAGCATTACTAACAAAAGTTGTGACGTATTATTTTTTGCCCGATTTTTTGTTTTATAGAAAATATTTGGTAAGTTCATACGTTAAATTGGGAATGTGACTTGTCTTAATCTAAACATATAGCGTGAGCTGGGACATGCGACAGAAAAAAAAATAGAAGACATTTAATTATACATTGCATTTGTTGTGTTTATATTTGGAAAGTAAGAAAACGAAATAAAATTAAAATAGAAGTGAAATAAAAGTCTTGTCCACTGCGAGATTATGGACTACTTCTTCAACTTAAAATTAAAATGTTTTTCTGTAAACAAAACAAAACCTCTTAAAATTTCAAAAAATTTTTACCCAAGTTTAAGCTGTATTGTTGCTTAAAACATTAAAAACATTATATCAACAATACATATGTATTGCAAAGTGCTTTATATTAAATTTAATCTAAGTATAAAATTGAAATTAACGCATCGACCTACCAAACGCTGTGTATAGAATAAAAAATTTCTCTCAAATTAATTTCTACATTTTAGCATTTTATAATTTATAAAATGATTTTAGGTAGATACATATATCGAGTTAAACTCTAAAATAGCCAAGAAAGCTCCCAAGAAAAACGATAGGAAGCAAAATGTGTGCATTTTATATTCATTTAACAAATTGCACTTTTTAAATCGGTTATAGTAGCAGCAGCATACTCACGCCTGCCATGCAGACGTATCCACGTATTGCAGAAGACGCCGCCGCCGGTTACATCCTTTTTTAATAATATAAAAATGATAATATTCCGCTCGCATGAAAGATGGTTTCCCTAAATCAGGCTATGGGTAAGAAAACTTAAAAACGTACCCTCCAACTACATGTCCTAATTGTTCGTTTTTAACTCGGAAACGGTTAAAGGATGCCATTTACATCTTACCATCATTAAAATAACATTTTCAAAAGTATATGCAGGGTGTTATTTTTTTTTTTAATTTCTACTTTTTCTAAATATTTCTGTACAGAAATGTCATACCTTCTCGATGCCAAAATCGAATTCGGCATTCCCAAAAACCCCCTCCTAAGGTATTCGAAACGAAAAATATCATCCACCTACGAAATTCCCTATTTCGTGGCTAAATATGAAGAAAATGCTCATTTTTAAGACGAAAAAGATATTTTATCGAATGCTTACGTTATTTGATGTCCTATCGAAAAATGTTATAGAAGCGTGTCGTTTCGATCGACCCTCAGACGACGCAGACACTGGCCCAAACCGATTTGAGATATCTCTCTCCGCTACGGAGAAAATTGGGAAAATAGAAAAAATACGTTTAGCCAATTAAAAAAAAAAAAGAAACGTCGTACGATCGAACGAAATACTGCGCGTTAAAGTACCCCAAGAAACACATCTTTTTTCTATATACCGTTTAGTTATATCGCTTATACCGTATTACAATAATTACAGCCGATTTAATGAAAATCTCGATTTGTTTATCGTATTTTTTTTTTGAAAAAATTAGTTACTTTTTAAGTTGGAAACGGTTAAAGGATAATTTAACATCTCGCCATAATAAAAATACATTTTTTAAGAAGAAAAGAAATTTATTTTTAAAAAATTTCTCCTTTTTTTTTAATTCCTCCGTTATTTAGCGTCTGACGAAAAAATTCATAAAAACTTTTTATTCCAAATTATCATTACATTTTTTTTTAAATTTAATAATTTTTGAGATATTCGCGAATAAATTCGAAAAAAACGTTTTTTTTTTAAAGAGCGATTTTTTTTTAATTACAACGACCCAACTATAAATTAAACGCTATCAAAATACATATCTTTGGTAGTAAGTGTTTTTTTCGTCTGCCCCGTAATTTTCGAGTTACGTTTTTTCTCGTTTAGGGTCCGTAATCGCGAAAACTAAGAATATTGCCTTTTTTCGTAAAGAACTTTTTTGTTTGTCTTCGTGACCTTTGTCTAAATCCAAAATTTGAAGTCGATCCGAAAAAAAAAATTAGGCTCCTCCGGTAGGTTATTCCGGCTTCTACTGATCAAAATAAAGGTAAGGTCGATATAAAAATACGGTTTTGTACGTTTGCCGATATTCCTATATTTTTATATTTACATCCCGGAGCCGACCGGGTAATAACCGCGCGGGAACTTATTTTTCGAATAGGTTCCACCGATTTAGGTTCCATTCTGTGGTTATCATTTTGGGGCCAATTTCAAAAATCTGAAATTTCGATATCAATTAATTAAGGATTCCCTAGGCGCCTACCGCGGAACCTATCAGTGGTAGGTTTCAGACAAGGTCGGATTCGAAACGTTCCAGAAAAACAAAATTCGATTTCGTTCGTCTCTCCTACTGCGGAACCTATAGGAGACCTAGGGGCTCGAATTTTTTTTTTTTGGAGGAGGGGGGGTTCAGGCCCGGTCCCCTCCGTCTCCGTACCGAATACGAACTCGTTGGCTCGAAATTTACCTAAAAAAAAACTGGTAGGAGACGGATTTCCGGTAGGTTCAATATACCAAAAAACGTCTAAATATAAAAAGACGTTCGGAAGCGGTTTCCTCTGAATTAATATTTAGGGATCGAAAACGCCGATTTTCCACTTTCGAAAAGTTTGGGCACCCATTTTAGCAAGTAAAACAAAAATTTCGATCTCGTCTGTCTCCTACCGCGGAACCTATTAGCGGTAGGCTCCCGCCGATGTCAGATTCGAATTTGGCTGAAATTCGTCAGCCGATTATCTTCAAGGACTCTTTTAGATGCCTAAATAGGCACCGGTCGGTTCCGAATGTTTTTTTTCGCGTTTTAATCGCTCTGCTCAGAGCTGCTTCAACGACGGTCATCGATTTTGACCGAATAAAAATTTCTGGAACCTACTCGGAAGGTTCCATCCACTCTGCTCAGAGCTGCTTCAACGACGGTCATCGATTTTGACCGAATAAAAATTTTTGGAACCTACTCGGAAGGTTCCATCCACGGTCTCCTACTGTCCGAGTACCAAATTTCACGTAAAAATTCAAGCTGTCTCGTGTTCGGTCTAGGTCGAGCTCACGTTCCCGCTTAATTAATAAGTAAATTAAAATATACACTTGCGTGCATAGAAATCGGCCCACTGTAAACTTTTGAATTTAACTATATATATTTTTAAAATTATTCATCAGATCAAAAAAAGAAATATGCTATTTGAAAGACAATTTAATATGCTTTAATGTGAGTATAAATTTATGAAAACTTGTTTCGACTTCCTATGTTTAACATAGTGAAATTAATGCATCAAGCAAATTAAGCTTTTTTATTATTAACATAAATAGGGTTATTGACAATTTAAAACTTAACACTTAATTTTTTAATAATGGGTATGACCTCCTCTTGCCCTAATAACATCTCTCATACGATTAGGCATAGATCTAATCAAGTTTGCTATTGTTTCATGAGGGATGTTAAACCACTCTTCTTCTACTGCAACAATAAGCTCCGGGATCGAGTTTGGGGTATGACGTCTAGCTCGAATTCTTCATTTTGGCTCATCCCATAAATGTTCTATCGGATTTAGGTCAGGACTGTATGCTGGCCACTCCATAACCCGAAAACCGACTTCTGCAATGTAATCTTGCACGATTATTTCGGTGTGCGGCCTTGCATTGTCATGCATAAAGGTGAATTCGTCTCCAATGTAGTCGACGTAAGGTACCACATGAATTGCTAAAATCTCCTCGATATATCTAGCAGCCGTTAAACCTCTTCTTCCGTGAACACAGTCGCCCTTACCAATGAACTCAGGGTCGGTTCATGCTCCTATAGAAATTGCACCCCAGATCATACAGGAACCACCTCCATAAGCACTCCGCTCTTCAAAGCAGCAATCTGCAAATCGCTCTCTTGGTCTTCGGTACACTTTCCTTCTTCGGTCGCTACCATGGAGGCATATTCTGGTCTCATCTGAGAACAGAACAGATCCCCATTGTTACGTCCAATTCAGCTGATCCCGTGCAAAACGCAGGCGTGCTTGCCGATGAGCTGGAGTAAGTTTTGGACCAATCGCAGGTGTTTTAGGGGTCAGGTTATTTTCCTGCACTCTTCGTCTTACTGTCCACTGACTAACAGCCACTCCTCGCACCTCACGGAGCTGTCGTTGCACTTGAACGGCATTAAGGTGACGATTTCTTAATGTCGTTGACACAATAAAGCGGTCATCACGAGCGGCTGTAAATCGCCTTCTGCCTGTTCCAGGTCGCGTATGAAATGATCCAGTCTTCTCCTAACGTTTGCACACTCTTCGAACCGCTGCGCGTGTCATATCCAATTGTCTATCAACAGCTCGCTGACGAAGTCCATTTTCGATTAAAGCAATAACTTGGGCGGCTTTTTGTGGTGTAGTATGCATTAAACTAACACACTTAAACACTATTGAGATTATGAAAAACGAATTAATAGCAAATTTCAGTTGCAAGCGCAATAATTTTAATATTTGACAAATTTGTTATTTTCATTACAATCACCACATAAACACGTTTCATTTGTTTACCGTTTTCTACGCATATAAACGATAAGCCTTCTTGATAAATTTACACTTACATTAAAGCATATTAAATTGTCTTTCAAACAGCATATTTCTTTTTTTGATCTGATGAATATTTTTTTTTAAAAATATAATTAAATTCAAAAGTTTACAGTGGGCCGATTTCTATGCACGTAAGTGTATAACATATAGTGCGCCAAGCGAGTGAACCTTAACAACGACTGAAGGGGGTAGAGGACTAGCACGTAAAAAATCTTGCCTTCCCATAGGCGCACGAGGTTATTCTTACCATATTATTATTGATAATATTGATTAGTTTAAGACGTTAAAATTAATTACAGTTTTTTTTATATTATAGTACAAAATATGTCATATAATAATATCTCATTTTTATAATAAGGATAGTATTCTATATGATATTATTTGTTGTATGTATTACATAAATATGTTGTAGTAATAAGTAGAGTTCGTTTCCCGAATGTTTTGTATTTACGTCATTGATGACGTCGCTTAATTTGGAAAAAACCGGTTTATCGTAGCTAATTCATATAAATAATTCTCTAGCATTCAATTTTTGTATTAAAAGTTAGGCAATATTGAAGCAAGTATGTTCCAAAACGCTCTTTATAGAACGTTCGGAATTGTTTTGTAATAAAAATTTCAATTTAGAGAGTTCAGTTAAGAAAGTTATCCGAAATATATAAAAATTGGTTAACCGCGTATAATAATCACCAAATGCAAGAAAAATATAAAAAAGGTTAAAAATCTTCAAAGATATCATCAAATAAAGGGTCTGATGATATATAGGTTGTGTCGATTTTACAAATTTTCTTTTTTTTTTCGCTAGAAAAGGGGTGTCCTATAGAGTAGCTTAAGCCAGAAAAATCGGAGGATTCGCCACATTTGAGCCGAAAAAATATCCGCGTTTTGAGCCTAAATTGCCATAGAAACGCAAACTTCAACTACGACTTTCCCAGGTGTAACGTGAAAATATTGAAATTGTAACGTGAAAATAATGAAATTTTAGTAACCGACACCGGGGGCCTGGCACAGTGTTTCCAAAAGTTGCACATTTTCTTATGGGGAATAACAGTGTTGTTTACTATTTAAGTATGTTTAATATTCCACTTCACGCATCACCCTCCGCTCGCTTCGGGGGCGCAACCAAACAAAACTAACCCAAACTAAACCAAGGCATGCCGGAAATAAAAAAAATTGAAATTTGTCAGTCGAAAATGCAAATATTTTTTTGTTTGTTTTCCTCATTTGGGAATGTCTTGGGTTAGTTTGGGTTGAGTTTGTTTGGTTACGCCCCCGGAGCGAGCGGAGGTCCATGTATGAAGTGAAATATTTGACGAATATATACATACAAAGGAATAGTGTAATCGAATGAGTGTCTCTTTTATTCCGATGAATGAATGCAAATGCACATTGAACAAACATCCAAGCAGCCACGTTTACCATACGGCGGGCAATGATATCATTATGGCAGGATCGACCATCCCTTCATCTTCATTCAATCGGACTACTGGGGGTCTCGGTCAACAGCAATATGTCCTGACATGACCACGTTGCTAACGTCGCAAAATTAGCCTCCCAGAAGCTTGGTACGCTATTTCGCAACAAAAAATGTATACACAGCAGCAGTTGCTCTTGCTTTACAAAGCGCAAATAAGACCGTGCTTAGAATATTGCTCACACATCTGGGGTGCCACGCCAGAGCAGACCCTAAAGCTACTGGATTCCGTTCAGAAGAGAGTTGTGCGTCTCATCGGTGACCCGGAGTTGACCCGGAATCTGGATAGTCTGAAACACCGCAAACATGTGACCGAGAAATCCCTGTTTTACAGATACTTTTACGGCAGATGTTCCCAGGATTTGGTACGCCTTATCCCGCCCCTGACAACCCCTGTCAGACAGTCACGATAGACGGCAAGAGCGCACCGGTTCGTCGTACAACTGAAAACACCTAGAACATCGCTTTACAAGAACTCATATTCAGATGTAACAAGCAAGATGTCCAATCGACTATGCCGAACGTTTCTTCATATGTGACGTGCACGACTGTTACATAGAATCAACAAATAAGTATTCAATTATTTAAACACTTCATGCATGGCCCTCCGCTCGCTTCGCTTCCTATACGGGGGCTCAACAAACAGAAACTAACCAGGTGCTAACCAAAACTAACCCAAAATTTGTATTTTATTATTTTTATTTTGGGTTAGTTTTGGTTAGCACTTGGTTAGTTTCTGTTTGTTGAGCCCCCGTAGCGAGCGAAGCGAGCGGAGGGCCATGCATGAAGCGTTAAAATAATTGAAGACTTATTTGTTGATTCTATGTAACAGTCACGACATCTGACTAAATGCTATCGTGCACGTCACATATGAAGAAACGATCGGGATTGCCGAATGGACATCTTGCCTGTTACATGCGAATATGCTCCCACGACATCTGTGCCCCGAACTAACTATTCAAGAACCGTGTCAATCAACATCTTCGCACACACACCGGTCGTCGAGCAATATAGAATGTGATACTGCAATAAAAAAATCATTCACCTAAATAAAAAAAGAGTGGAGACACTTATAGCACAGCTTATTCACTACCAGCTAGTCAACTCTATGGAAATCGGAAAGTTGGAGTGTCGAGCGCTGCGCCCTGAGCGGTTCAGTTCCACAGTTGAATTTAAAATGAATTTTCGCTTCAAAATACATGACAAATTCGTCTGAAGCCTCGGCTATCGCCCTGAGAGGTTCGGAAATTTCGGATTTCTATACAATTGTGCGTTTTAAAATCATTTTTAAATGGATTTTAGACGATAAAATAGTTATTTATGCAACAAGTGTGTAAAGTGAACCTTTTTTTATGAATGGGAATATTGATAAAAAAATTTGATTGAAATTGAATAAAAAAAGGGTACTTTACACATGAGTAGCATACAAAATTTTTTCTACTACCGAAAAATATATGAAAAAACAAAAATATTATTAAATTACTTTACGCACTAGTGCGTAAAATAAATTATTTTACACACTAGTGCGTAAAATATATTATTTTACGCATTGCTCTAAATGTCAAAAAATTTGTCAGATTTATTTTACGCACTGCACATTAAAAAAGCCTATTTTACGAATCTTAGAGAGTGCGTAAAGTGAGTACTTTATTCAGATGCCCAGGCGTTTAAAACAATATTAAGTCACGACCCTCTTCTAAAATTTGCAAAACTTGGTTATGTGCGCCTTCTTAAAAATCTTTGTTTTGGCTATTGTGATAGTTGACAGTAAAAAGGAGGATGGATATTTACAAGTAAAATTTAATTTTGCTTAATGAGGCTTTGGCTATGAGTCGCTTTAAATTAGGACCGGAACAAAACGGAGGTCTCTCGTTCGACGCAAATGTATCCTAATTAATATTTTCACCCGACAATTGATTTTCAGATGTGTTTTGTCTATATTTCTAGTGCTTTTGTGAAGTGGTGCTGAAAATTTGTGTCAATACTCGAACTTTGAGGGCATTTTTTCGGTTCAAATGTAGCGGATCCCCTGACTTTTTTTGGCTTAAACTACTCTATAGGACACCCCCTTTCTAGTGAAAAAAGAGAAATACAAAATCGACAAAACCTATATATCACCAGATCCTACAAACCAAATAATATAAATAACCACACAGTTCGGCATCGGCAATTTCCACGCCAATGGCTAAAGCAAGTCGCTGCCGAAATTTTAAAATTTGTAAAAAAAATTAGGTGTTGGTCTAAGGTCAAAGTGTATTTAATATATCCTGCGACCAATCACGAAACTGCTCCCCGCTAAAAATCAAGTAAACGTCGCACTGTTGCCTATTGTCGTGTATTTTAAATAGCTTGAAGGCGAATAAAATATAAACATTATAAATATTATAGTATACTTATTCCCTATTCCGTATTTCCCTGTGTAAATAAAATAGTAAATAATAGAAGACAGTAGTATTAAGGAAAATAACAAAATTAAGTATTCAAGTAGGAAATTTAAATATGTAAATTCACTATAGGAAACTAGACAGAAAATAAATTAGGATTATTGGGAAAAAAATGTGGCAGCATCTAAATATGCGAGGACATTTTTTGCCCGCATTCTTTCCGTCTAGGTTCTTTCATTTGGCAAACAGTACTCCCAAACCTCTAATTTCCAGTTTATTTTATTCTAAAGATAGAAATGACCTTGTCAATATCGGATAATAGTATTCTACAAGTATTAACCAGTTCCTTACTCTCCCAAAACGGATTGCCAGTTTGAATGATGCATTCCTGCCCCAAGGTTAATAAACCTTGTTACTGTCCCACATATTTATGCCGACAGCATACCACACCCCTTTAAAAATGAAATCTGTATTTACCAAGGGCAGATTGTCGTCAACAGAGGGCAAAATATTTTAACTGAATATTTTAAATGAAACTATATCTTTTCGCCATCTAACAGAGTTTTTGTAAGTTACTTAGGTTTGGAGAATTTCGTCCATAAGAATTATCTTAATAGTATTTTACTATAAAATGATTATATTTAAACATGGTTATCAACATAGGTGCATACGTCAATTTATATTAAACGTAGGCAACAATATAAGCACATTTATTTGGAAGGCAGCGAGTTATTATTCTATTCATCACCATCTGAGCTACGCAACCTGAAAGAGCAAAGAGGATCACCACAAGCGACACGTGATGGGAGGAAGCATCTCAATAATCCTCTTTGACAATACTTTATGAGATATAATTTGTGAGCGAAAAGAGAAATAGGCAGGTACGTATCTAAAAATTGTAAGGTTTAAAAAATAAGACTAATCTAATTTTATTATTATTGAGTTGCCGTTCATTATTGAATTCTTCGTACCTAATTCTTGCTATCGGGCTATCGCTCTTATTTTTATTTTGTGAAACATAGTTTTATGTACGGCAATTTGACGAAAAAAAGCGCAATCTTATATTATACAATTAAAAATGAAATAGTATATATATATACTTACTAAAAATCCCCTTTACCATATATATCAAAAAGGTGTGACCCGACGTATCCATTCAAGTCGTAGGTACCATTAACATAAATACTTGGGAATGTTAAGTTAAATATTTCAAAGCCTTCAGACACAATAGTAAAAAGTCTGAGAATCTGATCATTTATGATCACTGACCCATCAGTCAAATTCCCTTCTAATCTATAAAAAAATATATAATTGCAATGTCAATGTCTATAAATATTTCTTTAAATCAATATGATAATGATAGTTTCTTAGAAATAATGAACAAATATAGAATTTACTGATAAATTGTCGGAGTATATATTTAATCTAATTTTCTAACTAATTTTTGTTTTCATCGATCGATTTTCCTGGTAGAAATAAATAACGAATTTTGGTATACATTTGATTGATCGCGAAGCCTAAGCTAAAACGAGTTCCATATTTCAACTTTGGGGTAGATCTCGCTTGTGCTGTCTAAAAGCCCGTGGCGCCTTAAATAAATCAACCCGCACCCTACTCTCCGGCATTTGAGCTAGGGCCTAATTTATACGCTTGGCGACAGCTCGTTTTAGCCTACGTATTGACATACTTTATTTCTTTATTACATTCAATATCTAATTTTAAATCCTCAAATTTTTTTTTCTTTCGATTTGAGATTATTCACTCCCAGTCCCTTCTAAGCTGGCGTGAAGGTTTGCGCCCATTAGAAGAACTAAAAGAGCGTAATAGTTTTTCAAGAAAAAATTATGCAAATTATTGAATTTCTAATAGACTAATAATATTCATATTAATATTGTTAAGAGTAGTACTCCTGATCATAAATCATGTGAGAAACAATTGTCTGACACATGTCTGTGTGCAAAAAATTTTAGACAAAAAATTTAAAAGTACTTGAAAACACTCTATATATCAAAGACACAAAATAAAACAAAGATCGCTAGAATTTCTTTCCTTTTTAGTCTTATTTTGGGTAGGGAAAACATCTCGCTATAGAAAAGTTATGGTGGAACGAAATTTTGGAAAAATGAAACATTGCTATGAAACTCTGTAACCCCACCAACTATATCACGTTCGGCTACCCAATTTCGAAAATCGGCTTTTGAAAATATTTAATTTTAGATCTTCAATACAAATTCACATGCTGCACTTCGGATGGCAACCAGTTTAGTTTATTACTCTTGGGTAATTGGCACTAATTGTTTTTAATTCCCCGGGTTTTTAAAGAAAAAATTAGTCATTTCTTATATTTATGTATTAGCAGGCAAGAACGTCAAACTGGTGAGAGGAGTTTGATTACGGGAAGTGACACCCCCGCCTTTCCGAGTTGCCACGGGATGTGGCCCATCAAATCTCATCGTCCTCCCCCAGGCTGGAGATCACCGAATTACAGAGTCTGGAGCTGATCAATGAAAGTTTGTGGGGCTGCATTGTATTAGCAGGCAGGAACGTCATTCCGCATTTCACAGTCAACAAATATACCCAACCAATTTAGAATAGATATCTGCAGCATAAGAGGCCTAAATACAAACATAAATTCGATACACCAACATCTACAAGCAAATAGACCACACATACTAGCCCTTATAGAAACATAAGTATGTTCTACAACAACAGCCGTAAACTACCCCTATCCTGGTTACGACTTACACACCCGATTTAGACATAAGTTCGGAATAAATCTTTTCGTCCGAAGCGACCTTTCATGTCACCGCGAGCAAACCCTCGAACCGAACAACCTTGACGTCATGTAGCTCAAGTTCACCGCCAAGGGAGTAACTAACTTTATATGTTGTCTCCATCGGTCCATCGCCCTCCGAGCGATAGAGCCTACAAAAGCTCTTTTACAACACTAGCTACCACTTTTGACTCAATACAGGTCGATCACCCCAATTCAGAAATAATCATTCTGGAAAACTTCAACGCCCACAACACCAACTGGCTCAAACATCACAACAAGTTAAAGCATTTGCCATCAGCTGCGGGCTTACTCAAGTTGTATACGAACGAACTCGAATCTCAGAGAGGGGCGAATACGCCGCTCACCTGAATTTTTTTCTAACCACCAATCCTGACCAGTACACAATTACAGATGGTCCGCCATTCGGTACTTCCGACCACAAACGTATTTCAACGGTTTGTGAATTGTGTAATGACTCACCTCTTTGCGGCACTGCGAGTGTATTAGAGTTGGTATAGTCCACACTGATTCTCCGGCTGCCTCATTGGATAAAAATCAAACTAGGCTGATACAGAATGCCATAATGACGTCTGTAGACAAACTTACGGAAGACGGACCTCAAGTCCGCTTCCTGGGATGTGCAGCTAGGCCAGGCTGGCTGCAAGTGACTTGCGCTGACGACGCGAGTTTGACATAAGGACGTAGTAGCTATACTGAAGCCGTGGGAAGGTGCTCAACTGAAAGCCGTCAGCGGAGCTGACATGCCAAAACCACATGTATGCATCGCATACATACCCGATGATAATGACAAACGGTTGACATCGGAAGTGGTTCTTACAAGGCTTCGGAATATGAACCGCAGTCTAAACACCCGGGAGTGGGTAATTCTACACCGGAAAGAATCAGGTCCAGGACAAACCTGGACATTCGCCATTGATGACGAATCAATGGCGACTCTGAATGGAATGGACTTCAAACCCTTCTTTAGCTTTGGACAGGTGCAATTCCGACCTAAGCCACGGGGGGGAACGGAGAGACGCCCCACATGAACAGGAGGCTGGCACTTCCACCGAAGCCCCTCAGAGGAATGCTGAAGGTAGGGTTGATCCTGCCTTCATAGGAGCCTCCAAACCTGAGACCATATTGGTGGAAGCATCAGCTTCAACATCGGGTGGCAGAGAGGGAGCCAAATCCCTCTAAAAACGACCAGGCCCCCTGAAAGGGAAAGGAAAGTTCATCCCTGGCCAGGGGACCAAAGGGTCGAAAAACCAAGGAGGTAAGGCTCCCTTGGACAAGCAGACTGGGAAGAAAAATGGAAAATAAGACCTTTTTTCTGCAGGCCAATCTGCAACATGGCAAAACTTTTAAGGGCGGGTAGATATCGCCCTTCTCCAGGAGCCCTGGCTAGCAACCACAGGCCAAATACGAGGCCTAGTTAATACATCAGGTAAGATAATTTGCTCTGGAAATAGACCCAGAGCGTGTATCTTAATCAAAAACAGCATGAAATTTTTCAAAATTTCAGATCATTGCTCCAGAGATGGAGCAATGAACCAGAGATGTGAGCCACAATAGACCAAAGGTCGCAGTGGAGGGTCCTATTTGGATCCACTCACGTGTACAAATACAATACATATATGGAGTAGGGCAATTGAGAACTACGGAGAGTCTCGAGCGATTGCGTTGGATATTGCGAGGGCATTCGACAGAGTTTATCATGACGGACTGCCCAACAAACTGCCGTTCTTCGGACTGCCAGCCTCTCACTGCAGCTGGTTTCCTTAAGAACCGATCTCTGCACGTTGCAGTGGATGGACACATCTCAGACACATTCACCATTCAAGCGGGCGCGCCTCAAGGCGCAATACTTTCTTCAACTCTGTTCCTCAACTATATTAATGAGCTGCTGACCGAAACGAATAATTCTGTTTACAATTTTGCAGATGCCAGTACCCTTGTCCCCAATTTAGATCAGAAAAACCTTTAGAGACCCAAGCAGCCACGTTTACCAAAGGGGCCAACACTGCGGGCCCTGACATCATTATGGCATGATCGACCGCTCCTTCATCCTCGTCAATCGGACTGTTGGGTGTCTCAGTCAACAGCAATATGTCATGGCTAACATCGCAAAATCAGTCTCGCAGAAGCTTGATGCGCTATTTCGCAACAAAAAACTCTATACACCGCAGCAGTTGCTCCTGCTGTACAAAGCGCAAATAAGACCGTGCTTAGAATATTGCTCACACATCTGAGCTGCGGCACCAAAGCTGCTGGAATCCATTCAGAAGAGAGATGTGCGTCTTGTCGGCGAGCGGGAGTTGACCCGGAATCTGGATAGTCTGGAACACCGCAGACATGTGGTCGAGATGTCCCTGTCTTACAGATACTTTCACGGCAGATGTTCCCAGGATTTAGCCCACCTCATTCCGCCCCTGGCAACGCCTGTCAGACAGTCACGACAGACGACAAGAGCGTACCAGTTCTTCGTACAACTGGAAACACCTAGAATAGCGCTTTTCAAGAATCCTTTGTCTGGCGCACTGCATGGCTGTGGAACTCACTCCCAGGACATCTGTTTCCCACTAATTACAACCTACAACTATTCAAGAACCGTGTCAATCAACATCTTTGGAGACACACCGCTCGTCGAGCGCCATAGGATCTCCCTTTAGTGTGTGTGCCACTACCATAAAAAAAAATTATTAGACAATTGAGATTATAATATACCATACATATTTAATAAGGAACAAAACTGTTTAAGAATTCACTAATATAAAAGTTTCCAATATATTTCATAATTTATTAAAAAATAAGGATTCGTAAATTAAATATTAACTTGAATTTTGTATTAACAAAGTTACTTACGTTATAGCAGAATGGGAGATATAGAGGTGAAAAGAAGAGTAGTTGAACGATTGGGAACTACCAAGTTGCGATTTCTTAATAACATCTTTAAATTCATTGCCGACTTCTTCGAGAAGCGGAGGAATTTCCTCAGTGTAGCCTAAAATATATTAATATTAAACTATATATGGTCTTCTAATGAAAAGGATAAAATATTGGCATAATAGAATGCATAAACGTACAATCTACTACAAGATAATATGATTCACTTAAGATATATTTATTATATCCATCATCTTCAATGATCTGAATGCCTGTAGTGTTGATTTAAAATACAGTTTAAATATTTATTATTTCGTAGCACATACGATGGAAGAACCAGTGCATTCAAAATCAATTATTAAAATATATCTTCAAGTTTTGGAAAGTTCTAGCTGCTTAATCTGCAAAACTCTAAAGTGATTTAACATATTACCGCTGTTTCACAACAACATTGATTCATATGGAGGCTTTCCCTGACCTAATTCAAAATCAAGCTCCCATATATACTCTATGGTCTTCAGGTCTTCGGAAAAAGAATTTTGCTTTTGTGCTTTTGTATAATATATAGACCAAGAAACACCATTTTTTTCGGCAAAATGCACTAAAACAGAGTTTTATCCACAATACCAAAACAGAATTTTTGCATTCGACGCGCGTTTCGCTACCATGTTAGCATCATCAGGAGATGATTAAAACTAAACTTAAAATCGACCTAACTCCCTTTTATACTAACTGTTTGCTTAATAAAGCGGAACCAAAAAGAACCGTTACTGGAATCCCACTAGTCACGCTCGATCAACCAATACAATGTGGAATAGGCAGTTACATGTACCATTCCTGCTGACCTGGACCAGACCGTGGAGACTGCAACCGCAGCATAACCTACCTTATAAATATATGTAATTTAGCTATTTGTATTATTCCATTGCTTGTATTCGTATTGTTAGTCGTAATTTAAAAATAAATTGTTTTTAAAAAAGGATTTTATCGTCGGACATACTTAATTGGGGCAGTCGGTAGGATTGTGCGGTAGAGCGTCGAAAATTATCGAATCGCGCGGTAAAAGACATCTACGAGTGGTTTCTACCCTGTCAGTGCAATCCAAAAGAACCCCAACGATAAGACCCAGCGACATCCACTTGAGGGTGCAACAGTAGAATCAAGAAGAGGAAGAACGAAGACGTCGATCCCAATACGTGGACCTTCGTAAGAGCTTTATTCCTTTTTACCATATATTGATCCTTTTATTTACGGTTTCTTATTTGAATTTTATTGATTGATATTGATTCTATATATATTAATAATTGATTCTCACTTTTGCAAATAACTAAAAGTCAGTGTTCTGCAAACTTAAACGAAATATCGTAAGAATTAGAAATAACTAAAAATCAGTTATTTCGCTAGTTAGTAAGTTTAAATAAGTTTTATTTCAAAGAAAATTGATTATTCGTTACATTCATAAGTTTTATTTATAACTAATGCATGTTATAAGATATTTTCACTTAATTACTTATGTCTATTAAGGATTACGTCGAATTAGACGAGTTACTACAGAAACTAAGTCAAATTAATATAAGCATTGAAGATAAACAAAGAAATATAGCATCTAATATGGAAGGAACAGCCGCAGGCTCACAAGCCAAATTGAATTGGGACCTTTTCAAATCTAGGTTAGAAATAGTCAAGCCATTCGATGGGAATAGTGATACTTTAAATACATTTATCAAGCGATGCGAAAGTCTAATTGATAGCTATTCAATGTTCAAAGATAGGGAGCTAGACGCACATATTTCCGAATCAATTCAAGAAAAAACAGTAGGCAAAGCCGAAGTTTTGGTAGGCAATAAAGTCGAATTAAATGATTGGACAAGTTTAAAAAATGCTTTAATTCAATGCTTTTCTGACAGAAGAGATCTAGATTGCCTTGTTCAAGAACTCACAAGAACTACGCCTTAAGGTGCGTACAGACCTGACGCGACGCGCGCGCGACACGCACGCGACAGTCCAAAATTCCTAGGTGTGGACGGGGCGCCATCGCGGCGCTAGCCCCGCCTTTCCGAGTCGCGTCGCTACCCGTCTGCTGTCGGTTTTTGACGGCAGATCAAAGAAAGAGCGAGGCGCAGTGTAGACGGGTAGTAGTAGGAGCGTAGCAATCGCGCGAGAATCAGTGAAGAAGTGCAATAGAACTTAGTCGCGTGGCGCGTCTCTCTACATGGCTCACAGCAGGCGCGCGAGAAAACCGTGCGCGTCGCGTTCGCGTAGCAGGCGCGCGGCCGGCGTGTCGCGCGCGTGTCGCGCGCGCGGCTCGTCGGGGCTGTACGCACCTTTATAAAGACGAACACCTTCTAAATTTTGGCAGTAGATTACAACTTTTACGTAGTAGTGTAGCGCAACGTATTAGTAACGATTCTAATTCGCCCCCACAACAAAAGTTGTGTGAAATTAAACATTACGATAAAACTGCTTTATATACTTTCATAGCTGGTTGCACAGGTACATTGAAAAATAACATGTATTTAAGAAAACCTAGTTGTTTAGAAGACGCAATGGCGTGTGCAAATGAATTTGAAAATTTTGAAAGATTGTATGGTAATGTTAATGATGTAAATAAACCTTATAGAGCCTTAACCTCTCAAAAACCATCAAATAATCATAATAACTTCCAGAACAATTACACAAATAATTCACAACATCCTAACTATTTTAACACACACCGGCAGCAAAACTATTCAAATTTTACACCAAGACCCCAATGGTCAACACAACAAAACTTTACACCAAGGCTTCAATGGTCAACACAACAAAGTTTTACCAAAGTATATGTAAACTAGTAGCTCCACTCCCCCAAATATTTTCTGCCAGCCGCCGAAAATCCGCAGATTGTTGGCAGCATGTGGAGCGTTTTAGTTTAATCAGTCGCTCGTATCTAGGCAGAGTTTTCAGAACAGAATCGGATTTGTTATTTCTATTTTAATATTTTATTCGGACTTCGGTGGAAATATATACGAAGCAATGAAAAATACAAAGGCAAATAGGAAAAATCTATAGTCGGATTAGTGAATAGATATGTTAATAAAATTAGGTAAAGGAGGCGACAAGACCGGAAAAATCGTCTAGGTGTCAGATTTTTTTTTTATAAGTACGTTATATAATCATAATGGAATGCTTTGTAAATATTAAATACATTTTGGCACTGTGAAACTAACCCAAAGTTGATTCGACGACAAACTCAAACTAACCAAATCTATTAAAATTGATTATAACGTATCGGAACCGGTTCAAATAACTAAAATAAGTTGAGACTAAGTGAAACTAGCCGAAAGTTGTTTGGACGACTAACCCAAACTAATCCAAAGTTGATTCGACGACTAACCCAAACTAACTAAATTTATTATAATTGATTATAAGGTATCGGAACCGGTTCAAATAACTAAAATAAGTTGAGACAAAATGAAACTAGACGAAAGTTATTTGGATGACTAACCCAAATTAACCAAATCCATTAAAATTGATTATAACGTATCAGAACCGATTCAAATGATTAAAATAAGTTGAGACCAAGTAAAACTAACCAAAAGTTGAATCGACGATTAACCCAAACTAACCAAATCTATTGAAATTGATTATAACGTATCGGAACCGCTTTAAATGACTAAAATAAGTTGAGAATAAGTGAAAGTAAGCGAAAGTTGAATCGACGACTAACCCAAACTAACCACATCTATTAGAATTGATAATGACGTCGGTATTGTAACCGTTTCAAATGGCTAAAATAAGTTGATAATAATTGAAACTAACCGAAAGTTAATTGAACACTAACCCAAACTAACCAAATCTATTAAAATTGATTATAACGTATCGGAACTGCTTCAAATGGCTAAAATAAGTTGAGAATAAGTGAAGCTTACCGAAAGTTGATTGGACTACTAACCCAAACTAACCAAATGTATTAAAATTGAATATAACGTAACGGAACCGTTTCAAATGATTAAAATAAGTTGAGACTATGTGAAACTAGCCGAAAGTTCAATTGACGACTAACCCAAACTAACCAAATGTAATAAAATCATTATAACGTATCGGAACCGCTTTATATGACTAGCATAAGTTGAGAATAACTGACAGTTGAATCAACGACTAACCCAAACTATCCAAATCTATTAAAATTGATTATAATGTATCGAAATCGATTCAGATGACTAAAATAAGTTGAAACTAAGTGAAACTAACCGAACGTTGATTCGACAACTAACCCAAACTAACCAAATCTATTAAAATTGATTATAACGTCTCGGAACCGGTTCAAATGATTAAAATAAGTTGAGACTAAGTGAAACAAACCCAAAGTTGAATAGACGACTAACTTAAACTAGCCAAATCTATTAAAAGTGATTAGATTATAACGTATCGGAACAGGTTCAAATGACTAAAATAAGTTGAAACTAAGTGAAGCCAGTCGAAAGTTGCTTGTAGTTGCCCCCAAACTAACCCAAACTAACCAAATCTATTGAAATTTATTATAACGTATCGGAACTGCTTTAAATTACTAAAATAAGTTGAGAATATATGAAACTAACCAAAAGATGAATCAACGACTAACCCAAACGAACCAAACCTATTAAAATAGATTATAACGTATCGGAATTGGTTCAAATGACTAAAATAAGTTGAAACTAAGTGAAGCTAGTCGAAAGTTGATTGTAGTCGTCCCCAAACTAACCCAAACTAACCAAATTTATTGAAATTGATTATAACGTATCGGAACCGGTTCAAATGACTAAAATAAATTGAAACTATATCAAGCTAATCGAAAGTTGATTGGACGACTAGCCCAAACTAACCAAATCTATTAGGATTTATTATAACGTATCGGAATATGTTTAACTAACTAAGATAAGTTGAGAATAAGCGAAACTAACCGAAAGATGAATCAACAACTAACCCAAGCTAACCAAACCTATTAACATTGATTATAACTTATCCGAACCGGTTCAAATGACTAAAATAAGTTGAAACTACGTGAAGCTTATCGCAAGTTGATTGGATGACTAATCCAAAGTAACCAAATCTATTAAAATTGTTTATAACGTATCGGAACCGGCTCAAATGATTGAAATATGTTGAGAATAAGTGAAACTAACCGAAAGTTGAATCGACGATTAACCCGAACTAACCAACCTAATCCGGTTAGTCGTTCAATCCACTTTTGGTTAGTTTCACTTAGTTTCAACCTATTTTAGTCATTAGAACCAGTTCAGATACTTTATAAATAATGTTAGTAGATTTGGTTACTTTGGTCTAGTCGTCGATTCAACTTCCGGATAGTTTCAAATTTTCTCAACTTATTTCAATCATTTAAAGCGGTTCCAATATGTTATAATCAATATTAATAGATTTGGTTAGTTTGGGTTAGTCGTCGATCCAACTTTCGGTTAGTTTCACTTATTCTCAAGTTATTTTAGTCATTTAATGCGGTTCCGATGCGTTATAATCAATTTTAATAGATTTGGTTAGTTTGGGTTAGTTGTCGATTCAACGTTCGTTTAGTTTCACTTATTCCCAACTTATTTTAGTCATTTAATGCGGTTCCGATACGTTATAAATAATTTTAATAGATTTGGTTAGTTCGGATTAGTCCTTCAATCTATTTTCGGTTAGTTTCAGTTAGTATCAACTTATTTTAGTAATTTGAACCCGTTACGATACGTTATAATCAATTTTAATAGATTTTGTTAGTTTTGGTTAATCGTCGAATCAAGTTTCGGTTGGTTTCATTTAGTTTTAACTTATACCTTAGTCATTTGAACCGGTTCCAACACGTTATAATCAGTTTTAATAGATTTGGTTAGTTTGGGCTAGTGGTCGAACCAACTTTCCGTTAGTTCACTTATTATTAACTTATTTTAGTCATTTAAAGCGGTTCCGATACATTATAATCAATTTTAATAGATTTGGTTAGTTTAAGTTAGTTTTCCAATAAAGTTTCGGTTAGTTTCACTTAGTCTTAAATTCTTTTAGTCATCCGATACGTTATAATCAATTTTGATAGATTTGGTTAGTTTGAGTTAGTAGTTCAATCAACTCTCGGTTAGCTACACTTATTCTCAACTTATTTTAGTCATTTCATGCTTTTCAGAATACATTCAAATCAATTTTAATAGATTTTGTTAGTTTTGGTTAATCGTCGAATCAAGTTTTGGTTAGTTTCACTTAGTCTCAGCTTATTGTAGTCATTTGAACCGGTGCCGGTGCCGATACGGTACAATCAATTTTGATAGATTTGGTTAGTTTTGGTTAGTCGTCCAATCAACGATACAAAAATGCCGTAACGCGAGACGAAAACATAAACCATGTCAGAACGTGGCCTTGAAAAATCACTTTCATGAAACCAAAGAAGTGTAGTAAAAATGAGATTCCGAAGTATTATATTATTATGTATTTTTAAATATATTTTAGGTAATCCACTATTATTGCAATCTTTGAAACGGTCAAAGCTACAAAGTTGATTAAATTAGAAAGTTGCCATTACTGATGCCTTTTCAAGATCGATTTGCAGTGTTGTTAAATTCTTGTTAGATTCTGAGATAGCAACAGTGGTATCACCTAAAAATGACACCCCATATAGCAATTTTTTTTTCAATTTCCTTCTATGAAAATATTTTTACGAGTTTGCTCAGTTTCACTTGATTTTTCACCCGGCCGGCGCACGGCATTCAGTAGGTCTTTCGGTACGAGTCCATACAACCTCCTGAATACATCTATGACTAGAGAAGGCCACGCGAATCAATCGGACCCTTACGCAGCGCATCGGTCATCTCCAGTTGTCACTTGATATAAAAGAATGTGGCTGAATTACATCAAAGGATTTACCGCTGAGTGAACTTACTAGTTTACATATACTTTGGTTTTACACCAAGACCCCAATGGTCAACACAACAAAACTTCACACCAAGACCCCAATGGGGATCTCAACCAATTAATATCTAACCCAAGAATTTACCGCCAAGGATATTCCCCACCAATCAAGAAGTTTTTGGAAAACCTCAAAACGTTTTCCGTCCTAATCAATCGCCCATAAATCAATTGCCAAAACCTACCCCAATGTCTACGACATCTCGTATTCCTTCTATGCAGAGCCATAGACAAAATTTCCAAAATCAAAGTTCAAGGCCTAATCCCAATTGTGTTCTCAAGAATACCCAAACGAAAATTTTCCGCAGGAATCCCCTCAAGAAAATCTCCCAGAGCTAGATAATTACCCCCAATTCTACGATGCTTCCAATGTCAACAATGACGACCAGGCCTATTTCGCAAATAGTCAAATTTCCGAGGAAATTGAAAATTTTCCCGATCCAGGGCCGCCAGATCAACAGATCTAGTAGAGATTAATATCTCATCAAATAATACCCTCCCTTATGTCAAAATAAAATCATTCGACCTAAAACTTTTGATAGATAATGGTAGCAGTAGATCTATTTTAAATCCATCTTTCGCTGAAAGATATTTCCCTAACCATGTATACCAAACCACAAACACAATAAAAACATCTGTAGGCAGTCAACAAACACAATTTCAGGCCACTATTCCCGCATTTTTAGAATACGGAATTAAATATGAAATTGATTTTATTCTGTTTGATTTTCATGATTATTTCGACGGAGTAATAGGACTCCTTGATTTAATTAATATGAATTTAAATATCGATCTAATTAATAAAAATCTTGTCGGCAAATGTATAGAAATTCCTTTTGAATATAGGTCACCTGCTGACATCAAATTTTCGATCTCAGTTAATCCTCACGAAAAACTAATTAAGAATATACCAGTGAGCATATTCGAAGGCGATATATTAATAAACGAAATGAAAATTAACGGTCTTATAATCCCACATTCCTTGTCTTATTCTAAGAATGGATGCGCTGCAGTGGAAATGCAAAACCATACAGTCGATATCTGTTCTGTAGACTGATTTAAAGATGAGCTATATGAAATGTATACGTTTGAAACAAGGAATAATGAGAACGAAAATTACGCATACAAAGCGAAACGAGAAACTAGTATCCAAGACTTAATACGTACCGAGCACATGAACACCGAGGAAAAAAAACCATACCAAATTTATGTCTAGACTTCTCGGATATATTCTTTAAGCCAGGAGATAAATTGAGTTTTACCTCTAAAGTAAAACATAGTATTAAAACCTCCGACGAAATCCCGGTACACACGAAATCCTACAGATACCCGTATGAGCATAAAGATGAAGTCAGACGACAAGTAAACGAAATGTTAGAAAAAGAAATCATTCGTCCGTCAGCTAGCCCATGGAGCTCACCCATATGGATTGTTCCGAAAAAGCTAGATGCTTCCAACAAACCTAAATGGCGTCTAGTAGTAGATTTTAGGAACATAAACCAAAAAACAATTGACGACCGGGACCCTATTCCCAATATAAATGAAATATTGGACAAACTAGCAGAACAAACTATTTCTCTACGTTGGATTTAGCAAGCGGCTTCCACCAGATAGAAATGTCAGAAAATTCTATAGAAAAAATGGCGGTTACAGTGGAAAACGGCCACTACGAATTTTTACGCATGCATTTTGGATTAAAAAACGCTCCATCTACCTTTCAAAGAGTTATGGACGAAGTGCTGAAAGATTTGCAGAATAAAATATGCCTAGTTTACATGGATGACATCATAATATTCAGTACAGGACTGCAAGAACATATTCAAAACCTAAGGCTAGTATTCTCAAAATTACGAGAAGCACGATTAAAAATCCAACTCGACAAAAGTAAATTCCTTAGAAAAGAAGTGGAATTCCTAGGACATGTCGTAACTACAGAAGGAATAAAACCGAACCCGAAAAAGATCGCAGCTATACAGAAATTTCCCATACCTAAAACGCAGAGAGAAATTAAATCATTTCTCGGATTGTTAGGTTACTACAGGAACTTTGTACAAAACTTTGCAAAAATCACGAAACCCATGACCCACTGTTTAAAGAAAAACGAAAAAGTCGTGCATACTAAAGAATTTTTGGATTGTTTCGAAACTTGTAAAGTTATTTTAACATCAGAACCTGTATTGTGGTATCCCGATTTTACTAAACCATTCGAATTAAATACTGATGCCTCCAACTACGCTATCGGAGCGATATTGTCACAAAATGGTCACCCTATTTGTTATGCATCACGCACTCTCAACCCAGCTGAAAAAAATTACTCGACTATCGAAAAAGAGTTACTAGCAATAGTCTGGGGCGTAAAATATTACAGAGCATATTTGTTTGGACACAAATTTACAATATTGACAGATCATAAACCATTACAATGGGTTTATTCACTTCGCGAACCAAACAGCAGGCTTGTCAGATGGCGTCTCAGATTGGAAGAATTCGACTACTTTATAAAGTATAAAAAGGGCAAAACAAATCAAGGTGCAGATGCCCTATCATGAAACCCCATAGACAATGACCACTACGCTATAGAAACATCATCTGTATGTAACAATCCTGACGACGTAGACGAGGTCATCGAAAAATATTGTGAAAATCCCGACGAACTTCCTGACTTGGATCAAAAAATACTTGACGACATTTTGGGACACAAAAGACAAAAAGTCAATGTTACTTCAAATATCCAAATTAAACCACCAAACTCAGAAAGAGAAATGTCGCAACCAAACACCCAAAATGAGGATTCAGACGACCTAGAAACGATCCACTCGTCACACGAAAACCCAATTTTCGGTATACCAATCACCGAACGTATCCTGAATGTATATAAAAATCAAATTATTTTGACACAAGGCGATATCGATCAAATTAAATGTCATTTCGAAAAAACTTTCGAAAATACACGTATTTTACCATGCCCAAAAATGATCCAACACCATGTATCATACAACTAACTCTTAAAAGAACTTATTGATCCTAAACGGCTATATGCTATGCATTTTAGGAATAGCCCTTTAGCTCAAACGTTTACGACAACCCTACAGAGTCTTTTCACTAATACATGCTTTAAATTTGTACAATGCTCTAAAATGCTAGAAGACATCGAATTAGCAGACGAACAAAGAGAAAAATTGGATATGTACCAGGTCACAAAACAGAGGCGTAGCTAGAAATGTGGGCGCCGGGGGGCAAGCCTATCCGCTGGCGCCTAAAACAAACCTATATTTTGTGTATATACGCAAATTAATTAAAAAATAATACATCATAATATTAAACGTATATTTTTAAAGTGAAACTTCTTAACGTGCGCCGCGAGTAAAATTTTAAGGTCGCGATCCCGACACACGGGCGAGCTGGCAGGGAACGGAAAACGGTCACGGACGTATATTGTGATATCTTTGTTAGTTTACAAGATAAAAAATAAGGGATTTGCTCTATTACCTTGTCAAAACATAAGCGAAACTTTTATAAAAGAATAATTTTTTTTTAATTTAGGCCTTCCCTTTTTGTTAATTGAGTGATACCTATATTTAAAAAAACTTCTTTTTAACCAAATCCGTTAAGATATGTATAAGGCTAGGGCGTTTAATTATTGTGATATCTTTGTTAGTTTACAAGATAAAAATATATGATTTGCACTATTACCTTGTCAAGACATAAGCGAAACTTTTATGAAGACTAGTTTTTTTTTTCATTTAGGCCTTACCTTTTTGTTAATTGAGTGATTTGTTTAAAAAACAACAACTTTTTAACCAAATCCGTTAAGATATGTTAGGCTAGGGCGTTTAATTATTGTGATATCTTTGTTAGTTTACAAGATAAAAGTATATGGTTTGCACTATTACCTTGTCAAGACATAAGCGAAACTTTTATGAAGAATAGTTTTTTTCATTTAGGCCTTCCCTTTTTGTTAATTGAGTGATATGTTTAAAAAAAACAACTTTTTAACCAAATCCGTTAAGATATGTATAAGGCTAGGGCGTATAATTATTGTGATATCTTTGTTAGTTTACAAGATCAAAATATGGGGTTGCTCTATTACCTTGTCAAGACATACGCGAAACTTTTATGGAGAATAGTTTTTTTTTCATTTAGGCCTTCCCATTTTGTTAATTGAGTGATATATTTAAAGAAAACTACTCTTTAACCAAATCCCAGGCTAGGGCATTTAAGTTTAAGAAGTTTCACTTCTGATATGCGCACATAGTGCACACGCTTTTTTTTATTTACAGGAATATGAATATAAAATATATAAACGGCAACTAACCAATAGGGACATACATATTTATATATAAACGTAAACTAAACATCTGTAACCTTAATTAATTAATTAAACATTGGAGTCTTTCTTCGGTTTTAAATCGACGTAAATTGATCGATTATTTGATCAAAATTAATTTTTGGACAAATTCATTTTCTATGCTTAGTATTGCTAAGCTATTTAGACTTGTCTGGCTAATGATACCTCCTAAATACGAAACTCTAAAAAACACATACTTTTTACTACCGAAATTTTCGGAATTTTTGTCTTTGAAGTCGCATGCCGCCTTACGCAGCTTTTTTACAAATTTGCATGTACCAAATGCCGCCGCGCCGGGATGCATATTTACACATCCTAACATACGACGGCTGACGGCACCAAGGTGCTGAAATGGGTTAAGTTTTATAAGCGATTGTAGCGCTGCAAAAGCTATCGCGCCATGTCTTCGCGATGCAATCAATTTGCGGCAAGAGCCATCGTGGTCGAGAGGTCTAGATGGTTAGGTCTCAATTCGGCGCCTATCGGCGGCCTGGGTTCAAACCCCGTTGCTTTTTTTATATATTTTAGGTTAATTTTCTAAACAGTTTTTTTCTTGATTTTGGGTATGCCTTGGGTTAGTTTGGGTTAGCACCTGGTGAGGTCCCTTTACTTGAGCCCCCGTAGCGAGCGAAGCGAGCGGAGGGCCATGCGAAAAGTGAAATATTATATAACAGCCCAAATCAGTGAGCTATTGTAGCGCTACAAACGCTTACAAAACCTAACCGATTTCAGCACCCTAGTGCCATTGTATGTGAGGATGTGTAAATATGCCGCCGGGATATATTTTTTTATTCCACATAGAATAAATAATAAATACCTGACACAAAATTTATTGGTTGGGTAAAAAGTTTAATACATATTTTGGTCTTTGATCTTTGATTGTATTATAATTTAATTAGTTTAAAAACTCAGTCAAACTCATGAGCATTGTTAGCATTAGCATATTTATAAATTCGGAGCGGCGCCTAATTTCTCTTGGCGCCGTGGGGCCTTGCCCCCCCTGGCCCACCCGGTAGCTACGCCACTGTCACAAAAACTTGTCATAGAGGCATAAACCAAAGGCAACTAGCACTAGGCGCAAGATATTATTGGCCAAAAACGAATATGGACATAGAACAATATGTAAACTCTTGTGAAACATGAGAAGAATAAATATGACAGAGATCCCCCTGCAGTTAAATTCAATCTAACCCCTACAACTTCTCGACCCTTCGAACAATTACATGTAGATACTTTCAAGATCGAGAACGAAACATTTTTGACTATAATTGATGCATTTTCTAGATACGGTCAAGCATATAAATTAAGTAGCCTAACGGGACCCGCTGTGATCGAAAATGTACTTAATTTTATCACCCACCACGGACTACCCCTAAAAGTTACCACGGACCGAGGGACTGAGTTTAAGAATAAAAACTTGGAAGATTTCTGTAAAATATACAAAATAGAACTACACTATACAACAGCAAAGAATAGCAATTCAAACTCTCCTGTAGAAAGGTTCCATTTTACGCTGATCGAACACTACAGATTGCTGAAAATGGAAAATAAGCAGTATTCCCCCGAGCAACTAATGAAACGCGCTCTTCTAGGATACAACAATTCCATCCATAGCGTAACGAAGTTTACCCCTTTTGAAATTATTAATGGTCATATTAACACAAATGACCCCTCGAACTTAGTGACCATGTAATTATATCAGACTATATTCAAAATCACAAAGAAACCTCTGATACAATTTACGAAAAAATAAGAGAAAGCAACCAACAAGTGAAAGATAAGGTAATCAATAAAAGAAACGAAAAACGAGAAGATCCACCTCAATTTTCTCTCCAGGAACCGGCTTATATTAAAACAAAACTTCGAAATAAGTGATTACCTAAGTTTCAAGAAGTAAAAGTTGATAGCCAAACAAGGGCACTTATCATAAAAACTCTGCAAAGAAACCGAAGACTAAACAAAAACGATATTTGCAGGAAGGAAATGGCACCCCCGAGCCTTCAGAGCCTGATGCTACTCCTGGTACTTCAGCTGACCAACAGTGAAGCTATCCAGCTTACCCTTGTAAAAAACCCCATACTACCCATTCAGTTAGGCAACGCCAAACTTATATATAGTAAAAATACATTTATACACTACTTAGATTTAAACATAGTTAGTAGACAATTAACCAATATTAAAACAAGTTATTTTATGTTAAGACTGTTAAGAGATCATGTTACACATGAAAATATAAATAATCCTATATCCTATCAAGGCTTAGCCGATAACTTACTTTATAGAACCGAGTTTCTAATTAACATTACGCAAAATAAACTAGCTAACTTAAATCCTCACATTAGGAATAAAAGAGGCCTTATTAATATAGTGGGAAGTGTTCCGTATTCTTGGGACCCTCCGAACGAAGGGCGGTCACCAGCAGATCCACCTGACAAGACTGTCAGGAGTGACAGAGAGTTTTCATTGAATTATTAATCTTATTGTAATTTTGCAAAATAAAACGTTAATTTTTAAAGTAATCAGTGCTTCAGTCCACTACACGCTGCATGGTCCTTATCAAACCGGATGATACAAGTCGTGGTATCGAAAATACGAAGAAATCAGACGAGAAAAGCCGATCCCCGCTACGGTAGGCTCCCGCCAGACAGTGGGAAGCCGAAATACGTAGAAAAGCGATTCGGAATTTCGGAACCATCCAAGTTCTGCGACAGCCGACGAGCAAAGAGAATTTGTGCGGTGAGTTCCTTCCGATTACATAATCTTTTTACCTTAGTACAATTTGATACGTTCGACTATTGTATGCGATAGATACGTTGTTGATATTTTAGTTTCATTATTTTCATAATACATTCGATTTACAGTTTCATAGATTTATTGGTTTAGATTCTTTGTTTTGATCATTGTAAAAATGGGAAATGATTCATAAAGCGACAACGTCAAGGCCTTAAGAAAAAAACGAAGTTCCCTTAAAGCAAAATTAACAATTTTCGAAAAATACATTAATTCTATTGATAGCTTGCAAAGCTCGACTGAAAAATTAGAACGTTCAACAGTGATTCAGCTTGAACAGCGAATAAGCGATACCGAGACATTGCTCCTAAATTTTGACGAAATTGAAAGCGAAATAGAAAGCGAGTTAGACGATTTTGAGGGTCAATTACATGAACGCGAAGAATTTAATAACAGATTTTATTCTATTTTGTCAAACGCAAAGGGATTATTCGAAAAATGTAATATTTCCTCAGAGAGAAGTGTACATTCTAATCAATTAAGTTCAACTCAACACTCTAATGTAAATCCTACAGTTGGTGTAAAACTTCCAGAAATAAAACTGCCGAAATTCGATGGCTCTTTTCAAACATGGTTAGATTTCCGCGAAATATTTGCATCACTTATACACGATAATTCCAATATTAACGAAATCCAGAAATTTCACTATCTACGTGCTTCTTTGATTGGGTCTGCGCAGCAGGTACTTCAATCAATAGAGTTTTGCGCATCTAATTATGTAATTGCTTGTAGCACTTTATGCGAACGTTTCAACAATGTAAACCTTTTAATTCAAAATCACGTTAACGCTATTTTCAACATGGAATCTATTATCGACGAATCTGCATCAAAAATTCGCAATTTAAGCGACAATCTTTGTAAACATCTCGTTAGCCTCAAACAGTTGGGTGAGCCCACTGAATATTGGGATACTTTAATTATCTACACGGTTTCTAGTAAACGCGATAAAAACACGTCTCGCGAGTGGGAACGATTGAGAGCGAAACAGAGAAATTCTTGTACCCTAGATTATTTTAAGAATTTTCTAAAAGAACGCGCTGACTTATTGGAAAATTTTGAAATGAGTATGAACAATAATCAGAAAGAAATTCAAGGTAATACACATGATAATTTCAATGCAAATAGAAATAGTAAACGTGGCTTTTCAAGAAGTTTGCTTGGAAATGAACAAGAAATTAAATCTAGCGGAGATGATCGTTTCAAATATTTCTGTTTGCTATGCAAACAAAGTCATAAGTTATTCATTCCATTGTCCCGATTTTTTAAAGCTAGCCGTACATGACAGGATTGCTAAAGCAGATGAATTACATTTATGCCATAACTGTTTGCGTCGTAATCATGCAAGAAAAGATTGTTCGTGGTCTGGATGTAAACTTTGTGGAGTAAAACATAATACGGTTTTCCACCCAACGCAAGATACGAAAACCGCCATTGGTATTACTTACGAAGATGAATCTGCGTTGCCGGAAATTCAAAACGATAGTCAAAATACCAATTGTCATTTAGCTACAGCACAAAATGCAATTTTATCCACAGCTAGATTTAATATTCGAGAATCGGCAGGTAAGTTTATAAGCGCACGTGCGCTACTCGACTGCGGTTCACAATCCAGTTTCATGACATCTGAGCTTTGTCGCAAATTGCAATTACCTAAATCTAAAACAATTTTAACTATGTCTGGAATCAACAATAAAATATCACATGCGAGTTACAAATGTTGTTTAAACATTCATTCTGCAGTGAATTCATATAAATTTGATCTTTCTTGTTTTGTGCTCGATACAATCACGAATAGTTTACCAGACGTTTTTATTGAACGAAAAATGTTTAACATTCCTGCTAATGTCCAATTGGCCGATCCTGAATTTGACAAAAATCAAAAGATCGATTTACTTATCGGAGCCGATGCGTTCTGGAACCTTCTACAAGCTGGAAAAATAAATTTAGGTAAGACAGGTCCAATTTTGCAAAATACGAGTCTAGGTTGGGTCATAGCAGGTCCGTTCTCCCCCCTCAATTTTAGTACCGTATGTCATTTCAGTAAAAACCTTGGCTTGCAAGAGCAATTAGCTAAATTTTGGACAGTGGAGAAAATTCCTGACAAAAAATTATTATCTATTGAGGAAACGTTATGCGAAAAGCATTTTGTAGAAAATTTAAAATTATCTCCCGATGGTAGATATATAGTTTCTCTTCCTTTAAACGAGTCTCCTAATAAGCTCGGTTTTTCACGCGAAACGGCAATTAAACGATTTTCTAGTCTCGAGAAGAGACTTCAATCCAATGAAACTTTTCGAAATTTATACGTTAACTTTATGGAAGAATACGAAAACCTCGGTCATATGACAGGCATTACGAATGAAGCGTACGATGCGAGTAAACCCGAATATTATCTACCTCACCACGGAGTTTTGCGAGGATCCAGTTCAACCACAAAATTACGCGTAGTCTTTAACGCTTCTTCCCCAACTTCTTCCGGCATATCTTTAAATAATTTACAAATGACTGGGCCTACGATCCAGTCCGATTTACTATCTATTATTCTACGATTTCGAATGCGATTTATTGTCATATCAGCTGACATTAAGATGATGTACTGGCAAGTACTTATAAACCCAGAACAACGTAGTTTGAAGAAAATAGTATGGCGTTCAAATCCGAGTGAGTCCGTAAAAACGTATCAAGTTTTACCAATTAACCTCTTAGATTCGTGGTTAGAGTTTACACAGGAATTAAGCGTATTAAATTCATTAAAAATTCAACGAAGAGTACTTTGTAACAATCTCACGGTTATTCATTTACATGGGTTTACCGATGCTTCTGAGAATGGTTATGGGGCTTGTATTGAAACGGACCAAACCGGGGTCAATAGTTTAGATATTATTTGATATATTTAATTAATGATTCTAGGATACTTTATATATTATTACGGCAAGGTAAAAAAAAATAAAGGAATATGGTAAAGCAAAATACATTGGCAATTCAGAAATATTTAAATCGGTTGTGTTAAAACTGCTAAAATCATGCAAACGCATAAAAAAGGGCCAAAGTTAGGTAGAAACACTTAAAAGCCCACACGCAGGCCGATGTTTCTTGGCAATAAGGGCGAGAGTCGCAGGGCTAAATCGGATGAAGGGGACTTGGCCTATAAATACGCGACAGAATTTGATATAGACTCACTAATTTTCTTTTAAAGGTAAAAGGCGTTACGCTGCCAGTTTGTTCATAGGCCACTTATTTTATTTGGAAAATAATCGAATTTTATAGAAGGGAACGCTACTTCAAGCAGCAGACATCGACTTATCAATAATTAAGATTATCAAAATGACGACCAGGGCAAAATTGCAAAGAATTGGGGGAGAAAGAACCAAGAATCAAAAATTTACAGGTGAGAATCTAACTATGGGGAATTATACAAGGGTTTTAATAATATGGTCACTCTAAATTCGACCCGTCATAATCCTTTGTTAAAAGCAAAACAAGTACCATCAAAATAAACCACAAGCCCATCAGGGACATAATATAACGGCATTATAGCCATCTGTAAAATTTCGCTTCGGCACTAGATTTATGGGTCAGAACAGCCACATGTTTCTATTTTTAAATGGATTCTAAATTTGGGTCAATTGGTCAAGTAGTAGTACTACAAAAAGAGATTATTATTACTCGTAATGTAATGCGTACAAAAGGGTATACTGACTGTTTGGAAGGATAACAGTGACGGGGATGCGTGTTGAAGGATGCTAGTTGTATGGTGTTGTATGAAGTATGTCTTTTGTGCGTATACGCGGATAATAATATGATAGCATTGGGGCGTTAATAAAAGTTGTGATGTGGGTCAGAGTATGGTCAATGTTTATAACCCATGTCGTATGGCAGGAGTTGTTTGCCTTGGTGCTCACTCACTGGACCGTTGTCTTCCATCTTCCAGGGTTTATAATTTCGAAGCATCATAACTTGATACCCATTTTATAACTGACGTATTATTTGTGGTAAGTGACAGGTACCACATTTAAGTACCCTAGACTAACATTTTATTATCAAAATTAGTAGTCAATAATAAAAGGTATAAGGTAAATAAGGTTAACAAGTACTACTATTGACGTGCTTTTGATCACAAGTAAAGCAGGGTTTTTAAGGAATTTTGGTATTTTAAAGGTTTGGTTGGTTTCATTTTAGTAGGCACTAAGTGTGCTATGCTAAGTTTAAATAAATGTAAATAGAGATAAATAAACGAAATTGCGACTACAAGGAATTTGTAAATATTTTATTTTTGAAGTAGCAATATATGTATTAAAGAGTTTCTGTTGTTTACTCTACTAAAGAGAAAATTAAGTTTAAGAAAAAAAAAAGAAATATGAAAGAATCTTACGATCCCAAACTCTAAGGGAGCTAGGTACTACGAAAGAACACAACGTAACAGGATGGGTCCGAAGTAGGTTTGTATAAGCTGACGATCACGAGTCTGACTACCGACTTTCAGAAGGTAATACATAGACTGGGGGTCGGTATGTTTCAGTATATACGCAGTTTCTTCAAATAGCCAAAGAGAGCGCGAGTCTCATTTGCTATGTTCCAAGTCAAAGGTAGCTCCTTTAAAGCCATTAACAATGCCTAAACTTGCACAATTATTATCTCGACTTTTATCCAATATATCAAATATTCTTGAGGTTAAATTTAAATTACATCGCGTTTTCTGTTGGTCCGATTCAACGATAGTTCTAGGATGGTTACGCACTCAACCAAATTTATTAAAACCGTTTGTCAAAAATCGAGTCGCTGATATTCAACAGCTGACCGAATGTTATTCGTGGAGGCATGTTCCCACGAAGGAGAATCCCGCCGATCTCGTTTCTCGTGGAACAAGACCAAACGACATATTAAAATTCGAATTTTGGTGGTTCGGTCCGTCCTGGTTAATCCGGGACAAGAAGGATTGGCCAGTAAACCCCATTTGGGTTGACGAGCTGCCAGAAATACGCAAAGTTTCAATGGTGGCTTCCACTCCGATAATTGATTTTCCCTTCGAGAGATTCATCAACGTTGATTATTTAAAGCGAACTGTGGCTTACATTCTCAGATTCCATGACAATGCTAAAACGGCTAAGGGATTACGCAATTTCAGTTTCTTAACAGCATTAGAGCTAAATGAAAGTTTTCATAAAATATTGAAAATGGCTCAAGTTCAATCTTTTCCAGAAGAAATTGCGGTATTATCCATGAAGCGTAATTTACCATCTAATAGTGGAATTTTTAATATAAACCCCTTTGTGGATGAAAAGAGTTTGTTACGCGTTGGCGGTCGATTGTCCAACTCTGATTACGCGTATTCCAAGAAATATCCTATTCTATTATCGCCTCATCATCATCTCCCGAAATTAATTTTACAACACGAGCATGAGAGACTCGTACACGCGGGTCCTCAGCTGCTGTTATCACACGTTCGCGATACCTTTTGGCCCATTTCTGATCGTACATTAGCCCGGAAAATAGTGCGAGATTGCGTACGGTGTTCCAGGTACGATTCATGCAAGGTTCAGCCTATAATGGGCGAATTATCTGCGGCACGGGTTCAATCAGCGTTACCTTTTACCAAAGTTGGTGTAGATTACGCCAGTCCCTTCGCTGTGAAAGATCGACGCGGTAGGGGATGCAAAATAATCAAATGTTGGGTGGCTGTATTCATTTGTTTTAGCACCCGAGCCATGCATTTAGAATTAGTTATTTCTCTAAGTGCAGAAGATTTTTTGCAAGCTTTTAGTAGATTTGTCAGTCGACGGGGTAGACCTATTGAAGTGTTTTCTGACAACGGCACCAATTTTGTTAAGGCTAACAAGGATCTTCGCTTGATGGGTGAATTTTTACAACAAAATCAGGCAAAGATTTCAAAACCAATAAATAATGAAGGCGTTTCCTGACATTTTATTCCCACAAACTCCCCTCATTTTGGAGGAATCTGGGAAGCCGGTGTAAAAAGCTTTAAATTCCATTTGAGGAAAGTTTTGGGATCATGTACTTTGTTCTTTTTTGATTTTAATACTCTACTCGTGCGTATCGAAGCGATACTTAACTCCCGACCGATTTGTCCGCTCCATCCCGATGACCTATCCTCTTTAATTCCTGCACATTTTCTCATGGGCAGAACACCTACCACCGTCCTGGAACCTTCAATTGTTCACATAGGAGAGAACCGTCTGTCACAATTTCAACTTGTCCAAAAGGTTCATGAACAATTCTGGAACCGTTGGCACCACGAGTATATAGGTGAGCTGCAACAACGACAAAAATGGAAACAAACCAGTGGCAGCCTCAAGGTTGGACAGCTTGTTTTAGTCAAGGACAATAACATCCCTCCAATGAAATGGCGTTTAGGAAGAGTGCTGGACCTCATCCAGGGTAAAGACGGCGTTAGCAGAGTGGCCTCCGTCAAAACTATGGATGGAACAATTTCCAGAGCAGTTGTTCGTCTCTGTCCTTTGTCTGTTGAAAGTTAAACCCTTTTAAGGCCGGGGGCATGTTCCGTATTCTTGGGACCCTCCGAACGAAGGGCGGTCACCAGCAGATCCATCTGACAAGACTGACAGGAGTGACAGAGAGTTTTCATTGAATTATTAATCTTATTGTAATTTTGCAAAATGAAACGTCAATTTTTAAAGTGATCAGTGCTCCAGTCCACTACACGCTACAGGAAGTGCAAATAAATGGCTTTTTGGCACACTAGATGCCGACGATGGTAATAGGTACGACAACGCAATTGATACTCGCAACAAAATCAGAAAAATATTATAAAGCAATTAAGCACTCAAATGTCCTTGTCAAAACAACTGATAAATAATTATAATAAAACTATATCCACTTTAGCAAATAATCAAGATAGACTAGAACAAGGAATAAAAATGCTACAAGCATCATTTGATAGTGAAATTAGTAGTTTTCAAACCTACCTAAGTTTTCAAAGCGTACTATTCCAAATAATTCTTGATTGTCAAAACCTAATAACATTCCTCGACAATTTAGAAGATGCTATAATGTTTGCTAAACTCAATGCTTTGCATCAATCAATTATTTCTATTGGGGAAATTATTCACACAATTTAGTACTTAAAATCTCTCTATAACAACGACGCTATTCCAAAATTCAAAAATATTTTATCATACTATCAATTCTTTGGAACACAAGTCTCATTTTCTAAAGGTAAAGTAATTTTTGCGATTCACGCAGCAATTTTGAGATCAGAAACCTTCGTTTTTTACCACCTCTATCCTATCATCCAAAATAAGACCCTTGTAGTTCCAAAATACCCCTACCTAGCACAAGTAGGGGTTCGCGAGACTATGGTCTCGGTCTCGGTCTTGTCTCGGTCTCGAAAACGAGACCGAGACCGAGACCTGGAAATTGGAATCTAGACCGAGACCGAGACTTACCTATCGAGACCGAGACCAAGGTAACGAGACTCTCGATCTCGGTCTCGGTATCGAAAAATATTTTTTATGTTATTGGCAATTTATGCCAACGGGGTCCAATCAACCAAAAATTTGAAAAATCGTGTAAATCCGGGTATAACGCTTGTTCATTTTAAGTAGGGCTGTTTCGTTTTAAGATTCTAGAAGAAAGGTTATACTGTTGTGTACATATAATGTAATTATGTAGATGACTTATTTTGAGCCATTTCCAAGCAATAAACAGCTATGAGTTTTCACATTTTTCGTAATATCTACAAGGTAATAAAACATCGCGAATCCATTAAAACAACTGGATATCTACTTCTGGTACAACCGTGTCAGATTAGTATATTAAAAGATGAATGGCCACCTTTGACCATATCCACTTATACAGTATGTACCGTATACCTATACAGAGTGTCACAAAATTAGTGGACGAAGCATTAGCCCTGTAGTTATTGGTCAAAAATACCTTAAATTTTTTCTATAAACATATATCGGGAAACGCCCCCTACGGGAGCTAGGGCCTCTTAAAGGTGGGCACCTAAAGATTTTTTTTTCTAATTATTTCCAAAATTGTGTAAAATTACACTAAGTTTAATATTTAGAATTCGGAAATTGAATAAGAAATAGAAAATTTTAGTCAGGTCAGGTGCTTAACATTGTGGGAGTGAATATAAAAAATTAACGTTAAGTTTTTGTGGGCTATTTTTTTATTTTCTTTACAAGTTTTGAAAATTTTATTTCTTTTGGGCAAAAAAGTGCCTCTTATTTCGTATCATTAAGACGCAGGGTTTTGAGAAAAACGGATTATAAAATGTATTCTGACTGCCAAAAACGGGTGTAAATTGAATGTTATGGTTTATCAAATTTTGAAAATCTGTCATAACTTTTTTCTGGAACTATTTTATAATAATATGAAGTTTTGTAACGTCAAAAGGAATTTTTGGGGAATATCAAAAATTATAACCTTCATTTTACACCAGTTTTTGGCAGTCAGTGTACTTTAAAATCCGTTTTTCTCAAAAACGCTGCGTCCTAGCGAAGCAAACTAAGAGGCACTTTTTTGCGAAAAAAAATTCAAATTATCAAAATTTGAAGAAAAAATATATAAAAAGTTAGCCCAAAAAAAAGTTAATTTTTAGATTCACCCCCTAAAATGTTCGCACCTGACTAAAATTTTTTATTTTTAATTTCATTTTTAAATTCAGAATATTAAAGTTAGTAGAAACCCAAAATTTTAAAACTCTATTTTACACCGTTTCGGAAATAACTAAAGAAAACCATATTCAGGGGCCCATTTTTAAGAGGCTCTAGCTCCCTTCCGGATATATATTTATAAGAAAAATTTTAGTTATTTTTGACCGATAAATACCTGGTTGATGTTTCGTCCACTAATTTCGCGTCACCATGTAGTATACCGTTAAATTTTAAGAGTTTTCAAAATAAATGTTTCCATATAATAGAGAATGTTTGAAAATGACATCACTTTGTATGGCCACGCTACAACTGATAAGAAATGTAAAAAAAAGACGAAAAAGCGTTGACTTTGACAATAAAATTGACATAAATCGGTACCTAGTTTTTATGTGTACATACTTAAAAATCCCTATCACTACCTACATTAGAGATAAGAATTTTTATATCAAAACAACAATTTAGAAACTAAGATGAAATATATGTATTAAAATATTATTAGGTACCTATTTAAGTTAACTATTATTATCCAAACAACTGTTGCAAACAAAAAAAGGTAAAATTATTTAAGGAGTTTATCCCTAATATCACATCTACACCAAGAACTGATACACAAAAGAAACTTATTAGATGTTTCATTTAACTTAACATTCCGAAGTAACGTTTGTGTTATTAACGAAATAAAACAGTAAATTATTTAATTACTTTTTATTTGCTCAAACCGAGACCGAGACCAAACCGAGACAAGACCGAGACCGAGACCGAGACCAAGGTAGTCTCGGTCTCGAGCTTCGAGACCCGAGACCGACAATAAATTTTTTCTTCGAGACCAAGACCAAGACTTGCCAGGTTTCGATGCCCAGAGATAAATGCACCCTTCAGCTACTGAAAAACCACCCTACTGTCAATCGCCGTGCTGACGAAATCCATCTGGAAGAACCGTTAGTCGAACAAGTGTCGCAAGAAGAAGTTTTGGTCCTGCCCGCAAACAACACACAAATATTTTCCAACTGTGGCTCAGATCAATATCTAAAAATCGATCTGCCCACGCTTATCAGTATCCCGAGGAATTGCGAAGTTACGGTAGAAAAAAAGAAGTTCACAAACAACCCCCAATTTAAACACGGAACACCACTAATCTTACCAGAAATCCGCATCGATGCTCTCAGGAAAACACAATCCTACAAAATTGCAAACCTCAGCAAAGTCAACTTCGAGGATATTCAATCTAAAGGACTCAATATATAGACTGCAGCCCACCGAAGAAATCGATGAAAATGATGCCGAGTCAATCACATGGAGAGCTATTACTACCACCACACTAACAATAGTAGTAGCAGCCACCCTGTATATATTATCTAAGCAGAAGATACAAAAATGGATTTCCAGAAGGTGTCAATCCAAAGGAACAAGCAAAAGGAAATCCGACGAAGCTTCCAAAGGGGATGAAGAAACGCACCCAAACTCCTTTATGTTCGCTTCTTAAGGAGGGAGGAGTTACACGTACCATTCCTGCTGACCTGGACCAGACCGTGGAGACTGCAACCGCAGCATAACCTACCTTATAAATATATGTAATTTAGCTATTTGTATTGTTTCATTGCTTGTATTCGTATTGTTAGTCGTAATTTAAAAAATTTAAAAAAAAAGGATTTTATCTTCGGCCACATTTAATTAGGCCCTCTATCTCTATTTAAACTAATCTTACATTTAATATTTTCCATACTTTCATATGTGTCTAATAATCACCTCTCCGTTATATTATGAATTAATGTTAAATTTTTAATTGTTATTCTATGATTATTATCAAAAGCATGCTCCATAACACTTGATTTTTCAGTTCTACCATACTTTAAATCAGCTATGTGTTCTTTGAATCTCGTTTGTATAAATCATCTAGTCTGCCCAATGTTACAATCCATGCATCCAATTTCATAAATTCCACTTCTTTCCAATATTTCAATTTTGTCCTTTGGACCACCTAATATAATTTCCTAATGTTAAACGTAGTTGGACATTGTCTTCGACTTCCTAAATACATTTAATGGTTGGGAAACGGTTGTTTAGCTTTGTTACAAAATCTTCGATATGTACCATACCCTTGGAAAATATTCGAACTCCTGACTGATTTCATTTTCAAATTTACTCATGAAAAGATTAGCTAAGAATGGCGATAAAGAGTTGCCCATTGCCGTGCCTTCAAATTGTTGGTAATAGTTATTAATCTTTTTATATTGAAAATAATTTTGATCCATGCAAAGTTAAATATTCTCGTTTGATTTCGTTATAAAATTATTCATCTCGAATAATTCACCAAGGTAGTGCAAGGTCTGTGGGATTGGTACACTAGGGAACAATGAGCTAACATCAAACGGGATTAGTATTTCACCTTAATTAATTAATTTTCTAAAATTCTCTTTTGCCATGAGTGTGGTACAGAGTCGAAAGCTTTCTTGTAAGCTATGTAACATGTTCACAAAAACACAAACAGAAACATACAATAAAAAGAAAAACCTAACTATACAAAACTTTATACAATTGTGCAGATTGTACGTAGTGTTTCAGAGTCGATCTTGGTCGATTTTCTGAACAAAAAGAGATGTGCTCTTGGGCACTGAAATTCTACCATATGGCTAGTTCTAAAGTCATTTTGTAAATAAAACAAAAAGCTTTAGCATTATATGAATATTTTAATAAGTTATTTTACCTGAAAATAACTAGAAGCTCATAAATATACAAAATATAAACAGTGAATTATTGCATGCTACGATGTGAAAAATATCAGTCGAGGCAAATTTCGACCTTGAAAATATGACATAAATAATACACTTAAAAACTAAGGCATTGCGTAAACAGTTGTAATACTATGCTAAAACATGGTTATAAACATAACCTTGAACCTATGTACAGTTAAATGTCTGTTATGAGTTCCTGCGGAACAGCTACTTATCAACTATGTTAGCTGATTTAGCCTTGATATAAAATACAGAATATACAAGCGATAATAACAGGATTAATATTACCTTAGAGTCCACCTATAAGCTAATATGTACACTATGAACACCATTGACGAGAAACGTTCAATGTTCAGGAGGTTATCTTCTAACACTGGGGGAAAGTCACTTTGAAAAACACTGCTAGATCTATGGCTAGCTTCTATTTACAATGTAGTTCGCTTTCTTGCAAATATGAATGACTGGATTGTAGTGGTTTTGACTGGTATGCAGTTAGTGCATATTGGCATGACATGAATGCCTTGTGAATGCGGCTTATTGGTGCACGCATGAATGATTAGTAAGTATGCTATGCAGGTAGCATAGGTAAGCTTAAATCCGCGTATTGGATGTAGCATTGTGATAGCTTGTGTAAATTGGCAGACTAGTGCCGTTTAATCCTTATGTGAGAATAAGGCATGAGTGTGTATGCAGACTAGTGCAGAGTAATTCTTATATTAGAATAAGGCAAAGAGTATAGCAATCCAGTGGTATGCTGGTAATATAGAATGTTGAAAATGCAATGGAAAATATCATGAAGGACTCTGCAGCGAATGGCAGAGCCTTTGAGAGTTAGAGATCAGTGGGTCTCCAAAATGGCAGTAGATGCCGAGATATACCCTTTTGTAGGTTTAGTACTAGAGATCAGTGGGTCTCCATAATGGCAGTAGATGCCGAGAAATGCCTTTTTGTAGGCTTAGTACTAGAGATCAGTCGGTCTCCATAATGGCAATGAGATGCCGATATATACCTTTTTGTAGGCTTAGTGAGAATGTGATTGTAAACATGTTCGTTTACTTACTTGGGATTTCGAGACTAGGCTCTATTGAGTGCGGTGTGGTTCGAGACAGGGCTCGATTGTACAACTCCCATGGATAAGACCAATTGGGACGCCATTGCTTGGCGGGAGAATAATGGCATTAAGTTTGCCAATAAATACCTTATTGTAGGCTTGATGTGACGATGATTATGCCAGGATATCACTATATCACTTGAGTAATGAACTAGATAGATTATGAGGTCTCAAAACGTGAAAACTGGCCGGCATGGCGGCTCAGCGCCAGCCGGCTAGAAACGGGGGTGCGCTTTTTACGACTTACATGATCGAGGTTCAAGAGACTTCTTCCTACTCAATACTGAATTCTAGAACGTGGGAACTAGAGCAACTTGAAGAAGTTGTTACCGCCCTTTCTGGTAGGAGAAGATGCACCGCTTCGGCATGGAAAGGGCAATAATGTAAATACAGAGATATTGTGTAAAAACTTAACATGACCGGTTGTCTAAATTAATATTATGAATTTTAATACAAATCCGGTTGAAATCTGCGGATTAGTTTTCATGAAATTTGAATATTAAAGATGTGAATTTTAGGGAATTTTAGTTTGAGTGAACTGGCTATCCTGTAGGATGCGCCGTGATTGGTCGACTCGGTCGCCGGGGTATAGCGGGAAACGCTATGATTGGTCAAATGAGTTTCGGATGCGCGGCCGGCTCCAAATGAGTAAAGGTGGTTACAGCAGATGGCGCTAGCAATGCAGCCCGGATACAGTGGCTTTATACAGGACAGTGACGACAATGTTTCGTCAACGCGCTGATTGGCTGCGCCATTTTGGAGCAAATTTAGTTTGTTTTCATATGTGCCTGTGGATAAGTTCTTGTGATTTATAGCGATTTTATGCGTTTTTCTACTGACTTTTTTGCTGACTATTAAACCTGTGTGTGTAGTTTCGGTATATCCAATTAGACATTAAAGTTATATTACGTTTTAAAGTGTAATTTTGCTGCTTTCGTAGGTACCAAGGTAGGTAAACAAGTGGTATTTTAAAGTAGATTATCTATAAGATTTAGTCAGACGTAGGCTTTTACATGCCCTGCAGACCTTCTACAGGCCCACCAATACATTATTATCCTATATGTAGTGATTTAAAAAAATCGTGGGCATGTAAAGTTGAAGGGTGATTGTTTCACGAGTCTTTTTTGTCACACCAAAGACTGTTGTTATATTCTACTCTTTGTGTTTATAAGAATGTAGTAGATTGCAGCTGCATGCCTTTTTTGATATAAAATGTTATATTAGGCTTTTCATTACCAGTTGAATATTGTATTGTTCTACTTTGAAACACTTAGTTACAGTATAAGTAAACAAGTTGTCAGTGACGATAACTTTGTGATCACGATCACAGTCCAAATGTACTTTAGTCCCTTAGGATTAAATTAACCATTTTAGTCCTGGAAGTACAAAAAATACTTTAACATTTATAACATTCCATGTTTAACATCATATACCTAGTTACTGTTATGTAGTTAGTAGGGCCTGGTTGTAAAATAGAAGCTTAAACTCAGCTTATTTGAACTACAACTGGTGGTTGAACTCCTTAATACATTGCTGTCAAATTAGATCATTTATCTGCAATGTATTTTAATGGGATTCTTCAACCACCAGTCTTGGTTTAGCTGACTCGAGCTTAGCCAGCATCGTACAAAACACAGTCTAAGTAACATGTTCGTCAAATGTCATGCCTCAATTTGCATAATTAAGTGATGTGTACATTACAATGTACTAACGGATTATCTTTTCTTGCAGGTTCATTTTGCACCAGGCATGTGGGAGGAAAAAAGATGAGATAAGAAGTTAAAGCCAAATGCTATCCCAACCATATTTTCCATTTCCAAAACCAACGTGGAAAGAAAGGCTTCTACAAAGCGTGAATTTGCCTTGAAATCTCACCAGATTCCATATTGAGGCTTTTTTCCGAGCAAACTGAGGAGTCAAGAATGGATTGGATTTTTTACCATGAACGCATGATTTATTTTTTTCGTAGAAATGGAAAATTGATAGTACAGTTATCACAGAACCTTGTCATAATATGAGTAGTAGATATGTAGTATTTAAAAAAATTAGTTAACAAGAAAAAAAAGTAAAGTAGTGCAAAAATATGCTAGTAAATCGTTGAAAAAACTATTTGTATTAAAAGTTTCAATTCGAGGAACTACAGTTTTTTCCATGTTTAAGGTTCTTTATTTAGCTTTTGTTAATAACCGGGAGGTGCATTCCTGTTTTGTATTGTTTGAATATATTAGGTAATATATGCATATTTTATTTAAGATTTTTTTTATTGTTGCCATTTAGCTTAAAGCTTTATCGACAAGAAAGAAGAGATCGAAGTAAGTTAATCAAACAACGTTGAGTAAAATTAATATATTTATTTTAGATCAAATACAGGTTTGTCAAATAGTGTACCTACTTTATTTCCTAACACTACATGAAATGAACTTCTGTTCATAGTCAACATCCATAAAAATCATAATGAATTTTTCATTATTCAGAATCCATTTTTTGATAGCATCCTTATTAAATCTGATTTTTTCCCTCTGGTCAAAGCTGAAAATTGAAATAAGCTTTTATATTCTTTGTGTTGTTTATAAATAAATAAGATGTTTTTAACATGAACAAGTCTTAATCTAGACATGATTTTATGGCAGCAGCTTTATTTTTAAACTGATCAATTCTGTTGAAAGTTTAGAATTCCATGTGATGGAAGACAATGACGGAAGTATACATCATGTCATCTTGTTTAAATATTATGCTTTGCTTGTCCATATACCTATTTGCTCTAAAGAAAAGTGCCCTTTCTTGCATCAACTGCTGTATAAACTGGATACCTGCTTCGCTGCTTCATATTATGTATTGTTCCTTTCAAAAAATTTTTTTGGGAAGGTTCCTAACTATGGACCTAAAAATTACAACTATTTATAACATCACCTTGCTGAAAGATACCACAAATCATGGAGAAAGTACTAAAATTTCATGCCGTGAACACAGACGACCATTCTGATTATCACATTAAAACGTTATTATTAATAAAAAACAAATATTTATATATATTTACGTACCAATCTGTCACAATCTTGAGTCATCATAACCCCACTTACATTGTCCATTCAGCTGATAAGTGTCTAGTTTCGGTTGAGTTTCTGTCCCTTTCTGTACTACGCTCAAAAAGAGTCGGAAACATGTTCCTTGCCGCTTATACATGCGGGATTTTCAAATGCTAGTATAATACTTTTAATTATTTTGCTTGTTAATTTCGTGAAAATTATTAAAGTTTTGTTAGGTAAGGGTCCGGTTAACATATTCCTACCATTATAATACTTCAGTCGCTTAATTTTGTTAGCTTTTTGCTAAAAAAATGCAAAAAACGCGAAACTTCCATATAAGCTTTAAGAAAATTTGCTCCAAAATGGCGGCCCTGGTCTATTGTCGTCACTGTCCTGTATAAAGCCACTGTAAGCCCGGATAAAGCGCGAAGCGCTATGATTGGTCGGAGGCCTTTTGAAGACGCTTAACTTTTAGCTTTCTAGCCTGCCGACGCAGTGGATAAACGTGGTAAACAAGAGATAGCGTTAGTAGTATCGCCAAGGTATTAATTTGTTTGGAATGCGAGGACAGTGGCGTGCAATGTTAAACTGTACAAAAATTAAATCGTTAGATTTGAAGACGTGTTCAAAAATGGTTTTTGAACACGTGGTCAAAATATTATATAAAATATTAAATATCAAAATATTTAACATCAAATCCTAAACTAAACACCAAACATTAAACATGAACTCATTAAACCAGTGTGTAAAAGATGCTCAAAATTAAGTATTGATTAAAAAAAATCATTGACTGCATATAAGGCTCTCTCCAGTAAGTAGGAATCTCAAAACTCTGCGAAATGCGGGAAATGATGTTATTAACTTCATTTCAAATTGCAGATAATTTTTTTGCATTATACAGTATAGAGCTCTTAACTAACTCTGAGCGTGGGGTTGGCAGATAAAGATCATGCTACGTATTCTTAAGTGGATAGTTGTGAGATGGCCTATCTGGAATAGCAGATACATGCTTGCGAATTAAGCAAACGGATTCAAATATGAATAAGGAAGGAAGAGTTAATATTTTAATTATTTTAAAGAAATCCTGGCAATGAGTTCTACTGTTTAGTCTCAGTACGTATCGAGCAGCTCTCTTTTGTAGTTTGAAGATACGCTCAATTGAGTCGCACAACACGTACCCCAGAATGGATGGGTATACTAGACTGTTCTAGCAGTTGACAAGTTAAGCTCCCTGGAAACAGTTCTTAGCGCAAAACAGGCACAACTTAATTTTTTTGACAAGGTATCAATGTGCAATTCCCACTTTAAATGGTTGTCCACAACAAGCCCTAAGAATTTCACAGATTCAACGACATCAATAGTGGTGTTATTAAGTACAAAAGACTGCAATGCACTTTTATATGACAAAACTTTAAGTTTAGAAACGTTATGGCACAGGAGATTAGAATCGCACCATGATTTAATGGTGATTAAGTCACTAGATACAGTTCTGTGAAGCGCTGTAAAATCCGAGTTGCTCCAAGTGAAACTAGTATCGTCCGCAAAGAGACAGGCTTTACCCCATTTTGGAATGACTTGTTAACTATAAGAGTGAGGTTTAATGTGCATTCCGTCAGAGAATCTGGTATGGAGGTTGTGAATGTCATCTATTTTTTTTTGTATAAAATTTCATGGAGTCATGGTTACTCAAGGTGTCGTAAATTTCAGAAATGATTGGAAGATCATTGTTCTTCTTTAGATAGGTTCCCAGAGCTTCGACATTTTCCAGAGAGATCTGCGACCCTTGTAGCTGTGACACCCTGTCGTGAAGATATTTTAACGTAAGAGAATCACAAACACTGCAGAAAAATCTAATATTGTGGTACTTTTGTTGGTAGAGCACCTCTTTTGTTGCCTTATCCAACCCAGTACAGGTCATACAAAAATTCCGGCGACACTCCCCACTACAGCGAAGTTTATATTTATCCTTTTCTGCGACGATTCTCTGACAGGAATCACACTTAAACTCAGCCATTTCATTATTAGTGTTCAATGATGTCGAATACATGCACAGCGAATGTTAGCGCGCCGTAAGGTTGAAGTTCAATAATTTTAAATAAAGGTAAATGTGAATAGCAGCTAAAAAAGGTCAATTTTATTCAAACAAGAAAGCGTAAACTAGCACGTCGACACGATATCGGAACAAAACAGAATATCAAAACAAATCCAAACAAAACGAACACTCAATACCGGCAGAGCCAACTAAAGAACAGAAACACGACCGTCCCGTATAACTGCAGCTTCGATATTCAAGCAGCATACTTCTTCTTAAAAATAACATACTTTCTGAGACGCACTTTTATTTCTCTGAAAATTGCTTTTCATGAAATGCAAATACACTTCAAATTCGGACAACAGACCCTACATTTGAAAAATACGCTAACATGTTTAAATGATCAGGATTACGTCTAGTAATAGACGTAATCCTGAAACATGCTGCAAATCAATTCTGAACCTAAAGTTTAAAGTATAACGAAATTAAATTAATTAAAACGTACCTATTTAAATATTATTTGTTTGCCGGAGAAAACTTACGCATTTTCTATTCTAGTCGGTTACCTACCTCTATGGCTTAACTCCGATTGTAGTTTAATGCTAGAAATTATAGATACTAGCTCAGAACTAGTTTTATAACCCATATTATTAAAAATAAAAAGATATATATCAGAAATTCCTTACCTCGGTTTTGTAAATCGTTTTCGGGGTCAAATTTAAGGCAAATCTCCACTTCGCCATTTATTTTGCTAATTAACACGATTTGAAGAATAAAACCAAGAACTGTAGGAAGCTTCCTGAAAAGTAAGTAGGCAAAGTTTTATGTAGTTTATACCTATTTTTATGGCTATTCATAAGAGAAAAATCGTTTTAAATTATATTCCAAGTTACTAAAAAATAATTTTATGAAAAAGAAAATCAAATTCTAATTAAAATTCGGGCCAGATTACAAATATGTAAAAATAGACCTTTTTTTAACACAGCATATTTTTCATAAATATAAAATATTCTAAATAGCAGAAAACGGTACTTACATTTGGCCTCTGAATAACGACAATGACAAAATAATCGAAATGATTTGATCTAATCTTGTATGCGATTTATATTAGGTATTTGTATGGGCACTTCCGATAATGTTACAAATATCATTTACGTAGGTATTAGTTTAGTATTTTTTGGTTCTTGAAGCACATACAAACTTCATACCTGTATGTCTAATTGTTGCAAACAACATCTTATTATGGTTATCGGTAAAGCTGTGTGATTATCAGAGATCATGATTGGACTTCAATTTGTAGTAAAACAATAATTGATTTTGTATAAAATGCATCTCAAGTATTTGTCTCATTTCGCTTCCTTCAATTTTACACCCAAACAAACAAACGGTCAATATTATTGTACAATACCCTATATGGCATATTGTACAATAATGACTGTCTAGAGGCCGCTTAATAGATGTTGAGGCATATTACATGAAAAATATTTTTAACAAATTTTAGAAAGGTTACTTCCTAGTGAATAAAATGTCTAATTTCATTTTCTTTTACATATTCTTGCGTGAATATCGTGAAATGCAAACTGAAGTAAAGTTTTTCGAACGTTGATAATCTAATCTTTCTTGAGTGTTTGCCTTGATACCTATTTATTTCATAAAAATGTGCTTCGCTATAAATTAGCACCGTATATAGGATAGTTCCGATACTGATTTAAATCTGAATAAACAGTTTTCTAAATTTAATATTATGATTTATTTTTTATAGTTAATTACGAGGTTAACTATCTAGGGAGGAACTGAGTGTGTGTAGAATTAAATAGCACGACAATCAAATCAATAATGTCCGAAATAAATCAAGGGCTGTGTGGTCAGTTAGATTCAAAGTAAAGGAAGGATGTAATAAGAAGAGAAATAAAAACTGTTGTCAATGGGATAAGGTTGTCCGATGCGGCGATCGCAGAAAATTTTAATTTTACCTTTACTAACGTTGCAAATAACAGCCCAGTCCCAATCAGGATTAACTTTGATTTTATTTATCAAAATGTCCCTTTTTCTAATAAAACTTTCTTTATGACGCCTATACAGGGTGAAACAAATTCGCTTCTCACCATTAGGATCTCGGAAACCATAAGAGATACGAAGTCTGTTAAATGGGGGCACAGTTGCGTAATTTAGGGGTCATTGATACACCGTCGAGAAATTTAGAAAATTCCTACTAATTCCGGAGATACCGGTCAAAAACGAAAATCAGCTATTTTATTTTTATTTTTTTCTGACTTTATTTTAAGAGATAATATAAAATAAATGTAACATTATTATTGCCACTTTTTCTCCTTTTTAAGATGGCAGTATCAAATTTTAAATCTGACGTTTCGTGTCCGGGCCACCATCAACTTCATTTTTTTAAATACGGACCTGGATTTTTTATTAGTTACAATTTATTTGGTAGGTAAAATTGACGTTTCGACCAGCTTCTGGTCTTTTTCAAAATCTTAGAACGTAGACGACAATATATCTATTAATGTTTCAAATATAACACAGGCCACTTTAC
>MU184334.1:133150-149862 GCA_016904865.1 Pissodes strobi | reverse complement strand
TGCTGCAGATTTTGAATTTGATTCAAAGTTGAATTATCTATTATTTAGGCCTAACACCCTATAATAATAATATATTTTATGTGGTTCTTATTGCATAATTAAAGAGAATTATCATCTTTTCTATTTTAGATGAATATTCAATGCTTTTGGTAAGTTTCCACCTCCAGAGACATATGGGCAACTTCCTTATACAAGTATATGGACCATGCGTCTTACTCGTGGTGCTCTCGTGGGTATCGTTTTGGTTAAATAGAGAAGCAACTGCTGACAGAGTATCTTTAGGTCAGTGATTATTTGACTTACTGTGTATTTTTGTGACGAATATTAACACTTTAAATAATTTTACATTTTTCAAATGCATTTCTCAAGAGAGAAAAAAATTATAGCAAAATGTATAGTATTAGCAATTTTCGTTATTTCCAGGTATAACTACTGTCTTAACGATGACGTTTCTTGGACTGGATGCCAGAAAAGACTTACCCAAGGTCTCTTATCCAACGGCCTTAGACTATTTTGTTTTTGTTTCTTTTTCGTTCATATTTGCAACAATAATTCAGGTAAGTTACTAGAAATATTTAAAAAACTCTTCTCCTTAATCGCTGAGAAAATTTTTACTATCCCTGAGAAATATATTACAGTTGATTTCCTTCTAAGGGCATACTTCGGAATTGGACAAAAATGTTACAAAATCAGTAAATTGCAGTTACTGTAAAAGCAAGAAAGATCAATATGTTCTATGTTCAGCGTGTTACATATTATGCTCTGCAAAAAAAATAGAAAGATTTTGAACTTAGTAGCTCAGCATTTATTATTCCTCAAATCTCTTTGATCTACGTTTAATGGGCCAATAAGTTTTCATATCCATTTTTCTTGCGTTAACTATAAATCATCCAGCAATCTATAATCTGGAACTTTGCGTACTTTAAACAATTTTTATTCAGAATCCTTGGTAAATTGCCAAAAAGGCACATCATACTGCTCCATTAATGTTGCAACGATGCCAAAGCAAAACAAAAAGGCTGTATCTGCTTTATTTATATGCACAAATATGTGGTCCAGATAATGCACAAGGTTTTTATTTATGGATAAAGAATATACATTTAAGCGTGGATCGCTTATATTAAACAAGCGCTTATCGATGATGCAAACATGCGGTTATTTCAAGCCCATAAAATTACAAGATTGAAGTATATTCGATTTTTGAGTGGAAATGATATTTTAATTACTCTCCTTGTTCACATAGTGTCTTCTCGATTAAGGTTTACGTCTCCTTCTGGGGCCTTACCAATGGAAATTCAAGCTGAGATAAAAATTTGCAATTTACAATTTTCTTTTTACACTCGCCATATAGCAGCAAATAATTCGTATCAGCTTGATCTACTACGCTATCCATTATAAATTTCATCCTCTTTTGGTTGATATAAAAACGAATTATTCTAATCTATCGTTATTCTGGGAAATTTATCTCCCAAATGCTTTATTATTGATTACCGATTAGCACTCTTTCTTCGGACGTGAACTCGATGGAATTCTCTTTTGTAATTCTATACATGAGTTCTTCTTCTGTATTTTATCGACTACGAGATGAAAGTAAGCCCATTAAGCATTTATTTAATGCTAAGAGTATATTTCGGATAGAAAAATATTAAAAATTTAGTTATATATATTTTATTATATAAAGGTCATCAAAATATATATTTTGGAACAAATGATTTTAGTATTGGAGCCTTACAATGGTAATCATATGCTTGGTGAACGAGTACTAATAGTTGCAAACAAATGTACAAAAACCAGTCCTCTAACTTATTTCTTAGCATGGACTAAATTTCCATGATGACAAGGCGTTTGTTAAACTATTTATTTATCTGCGGGTAAAAATATACGAGATTACTCTGCTGAAGAATTAAACCAAGAGATGTGTCCTAAAATACTTTGATAGATATTCGTTTTTATGTATTTGAGGAAACTTACAGTTGAATATAGGCAAAATTAAGATTATCATCATCCACTATAGTTGGCCAGAGTGGTAAGCTCATGTTGATGGACCTCCTACATCACAAGATACTTGAACTTTCTGCATACAAACTATATCAAAGTAAAAGTTGGGATATTTTAATAAAGAATTTGACATTCATTGATGCTCTGAATACACGAAAAGAGCAATTACCTTGAAAGTCTTATATAATTTTTAATATTATAAAGTTTATAAAAGTGTAATATTCTGTCGAATGTCCAACAGATAAATTCCAAATATATCGAACCTGACCTAGTCAGTTGTGAGTATATCTAGTTTTGCGTGCTTGAATCATAACACTTCTGTTTTGTTGGCTGGATATTAACCATTAGGTTCCTGGGGACCCACCTTTCTGATGCTTTGTAAAATTAAAAAGATAGATCGAGGCATTTCTTGCGTTAGTACAAAATCAAGGCCGCAATCGAAGTTCTGGCCAAGAAACCTAAATTAAAACCTGGAATTTCTGAGCTGTATTTCTATTAAGGCAGCTATTTTATCTCAAACTTTCAATTTTCATTTTTAAATTAACAAAAATTGGTAGCATCTGATTAGTTTCACACAGATATGGGCAAAGAGTTTCAAAATTTGAAAATTTATTTACAGTTTGCCGTTGTACATTACTTTACTAAATATGGATCAGGGGAGTGCTATTTCAGCACCGATTTTAGTTCCGATGAATCCGACTCAGACGAAGGATGGGAAACTTGTGAAAAAATAATCGTAAGTACTTATATAATTATTCTATTAATTTGGATAATTTGTACAAAATAGAGGGTTCAGTAGTCAGAAGGAGCTGAAGGAGGTACAATTTAGTAATACGTGTGTGATAGCTTTTGACCTCATGGATTATAAGATTCAAATTCTATATTCGATTCAGATTATTATTTTCTAAAATAGATGTGAAGAAGTGGATAGATGACACGGTGTATATTGAGGTGTGTGTGCTATCTCTATTAATTATATTTAAAAACATTGACAATCCTACCAGATAAAACATTTTAAGATTCTTTAACATGGCAAAAGTGAGCTCTTGTTAACTTCTCAGTAATAAATCATACATTACTAAATTCTTTACTTCGTCAATAATATTTTCATTAATTATATTTGTGGGATGAATTAAAAATTTAAGAAGTAAAATTAGGGTTGGGTAAATAAGCAAGCACTGAATCGATTCGAAATCAACTTAACTACAGAATAGCGTTGTGAATGCAGCCTTAAGCTACAAACTATGTTCAAAATTGAATCCTGTGAAATCATAGTTCGTAGTTAATATATTTCTTTAAACACATGAGGAAATATATATTTGCCAAAATTAGTTAAGGCGTGTAGATCCTGCTTTTAAAGCGAATACGATCATTAACTTTGACTTTACAAGCTCTGATTTGGCGCGTGTTCTTAAAAGCAACCATTTCTTAACCACTGTTTCTAAACACTCTCACTGCATCTGATTTTAAGTTATTTGAAGGACCATCTCTCCACATCTTCACTTATTTATTCATTTAAATTCTCAATTTTCAAAGATTCAGAAAACAATGATTTTGTGGTGTATAACAAATGCAACTAATGGAGCAACTATGTTATTATTATATTTTATAAATCACTAACCCATAGCGTCCGGGAGGTGAAACAAACCAAACTAACCTCACACCATCGCCAGTGCATCATGTGTTACCAATGGATCCGGCACTTATAGAAATTATCCCATTGAATCCATATGCCACCATTCCATTGAAAAGGAAAAGATCTCCGACTCCTTGGACAAGGATTGCCAACTGCTTACGAAGAAAGAGAAGTCAGCAAGAAATGCACGTAAATAGTAACGTCGATCGACGAGGATCGATACCGATAACAAGTGAGTTGAGAAATATATCAGCTGTCTGGCATCTTAAATATTTATTGTTATTGTTTACTGCAGTTTACTATCAGGTCGTTAATATAAGGTGAACAATACTACTTGGTTGGAACTAAACCAAAAGCTATTTTAATGTTAAAATTATTTTAGGTAAGTAGATAAACAATGTATGTCCTACCAGAATGTTACTCATTTTTACATGTAAGCCTCCATAAGAAGATCTAAGGTGTGATGTGTGCTGAGCAAGCTCATAAATGGCATTATTTCTTCAAATTTCGAAAAATGTTATAGTTATACTCAAACCTGAGTTGATGAGTAGTAAGCTGATCTCTATATATAAGCAAATACCAGCTGCCTGTATAGAGCTGTAGACAGGTTTGTCTAAAGCTGTGTATAAAGCTGTATGGAGATCTGTATAAATCTATATTAAATTGCATACAGACCCGCATTAAGCTTTATACAGACTTATATAAAGCAGAATAATGCTGTATAAAGCTGGATCAGATCTTAAATTGCTATGAACTGGCCTTGAAGCGGTTTGAACGGGTGTTAAACGGGCTTTTGTTATTAATTGTTGGCGTTGTGCTTAAAATGAAGTTTTAAAGTGTAAAGAAGCAACTTTTCCTTATACATTTTTCAAAATTTCGAGAAATAATGCCATTTTTGAACGATACTTATTGTTTCAGATTCGATCTTGGTCGATTTTCTAAACAAAAAAAGATAAAATATGACATAGGGCTAGTTCTAAAGTCATTTTGTAAATAAAACAAATAGCTTTAGCATTATATGAATATCTTACTTGAAAATAACTAGAAGCTCATAAATACACAAAATATAAACATTAAATGATTGTACGTAGTCAGTGCTACGATATGAACAATATCAGTCGAGGCAAGTTTCGACTTTGAAGAATATGACATAAATAAAACTCTTAAAAACTAAAGCAATGTATAAACAGTTGTAATACTATACTAATATAATGCTTATAAACATAACCTTGAAGCTATGTACAGTTAAATGTATGTTAAGAGTTCCTGCGGAACAGCTACGTATAAACTCTGTTAGCTGATTTAGCTTTGATATGAAATACAATAATATACAAGCAATAATAACAGGATTAATATTACCTTAGAGTCCACCTAAAAGCTAATATGTAAACTATGTTCACTATTGACGAGAAACGTTCAATGTTCAGCAGTTTATCTTCCAACACTGGGGGGAAGTCACTTTGAAAAACATTTGCTAGGCCTCTTGCTAGCTGGTATGTACAATGTGCTTCAATTTCTTGCAAATAGGAATGACATGAATGTAGTAGATTGAGAGGGTATGCAGTTATTGCATAATAGCATGGCATTGATGCCATTGTGAGTGCGGTTTCTATTCACGCAAAAATGATTGTAAAAACACGCTATGCAGGTCGCATAGGTAAGCTGAAATCCGCGTAGGGGATATAGTCTTGTGAAAATTGAGTGCATTGGCAGACTAGTACCGTTTAATCCTTATATGAGAATAAGGCCAGAGAATGTATGCAGACTAGTGCAGAGTAATCCTTATATTAGAATAAGGCAAGAGTATAGCAACCCAGTGGTATACTCGTGATAGAGCATGTTGAAAAACCCATGGGCAAGACCATTGGGGACTGTACTGCGATGGTACTGCCTCTGAGAATTAGAGAGATCAGTGGGTCTCAATAATGGCAGTCAGGATGCTGATAAATACCTTTTTGTAGGCTTAGAACTAGATATCAGTGAGTCTCCATAATGGCAGTCAGGATGCCGATAAATATCTTTTTGTAAGCTTAGAACTAGAGGTCAGTGGGTCTCAATAATGGCAGTCAGGATGCCGATAAATACCTTTTTGTGGGATTAGAACTAGAGATCAGTGGGTCTCCATAATGGCAGTCAGGATACCGATAAATACCTTTTTGTAGGCTTGATATGACGATGATTATGGCTGGATATCACTATGTCACTTGAGTAACGAACTAGATAGATTATGAGGTCTCAAAACGTGAAAACTGGCCCGACATGGCGGCTTCGCGCCATGACGGCGGGAACAGCTCCTTTAGAGCGACTTACATGGCTGGGGTTCAAGACTCGACTCACTTCTAGAACGTGAGAACTAGATCAACTTGAAGAAATTGTTAACACCCCTTTGTATCCGCCCCTTTTGGCGGGATGATTGGACATAGAAAGGGCAATAATGTAAATATAGAGATATTGTGTAAAAACTTAACATGACCGGTTGTCTAAAGTAATATTATGAATTTTAATACAAATCCTGTTGAATTCCGCTGACTAGTTTTCATGAAAATTCGATTATTAAAGATCCGAATTTTAGGGAATTTCAGGTTGGGTGAAGTGGCTATCCCGGAGAATGCGCTGTGATTAGTCGGATGGCGTAGGATACGCGGCCAGCTTCAGATGAGTAAAGGTGGTTACAACAGATGGCGCTAGTAGTACCGCCGGGATAAAGCGGGAAGCTCTATGATTGGTCGGAGGCCTATCGAGGACGCATTATTTTTAGCTACCTAGACTGCTGGCGCAGTGGATAAACGTTTGTAACAAGAGATGGCGTTAGTAGTATCGCCATGGATTTTAATTTGTTTGGAATGCGAGGACAGTGGAGTGGAATGTTAGAATTGTACAAAACTAAATCGTTAGATTTGAAAGCGTGATCAAAAACGGTTTTTGAACACTTATCTTGCAACTCCCATCTAGATCGGCTCGTGCCGATGGAAAAATGGGTGAAATTGCGGCCGGACATGCTTTGCTTATCTACTTAGGCATGTTAAACTTAATTTTCCAGGCTCGATTAGAGCTTTACTGAGCATAGTATGAGTTTTTTGACACTTCTCCCGTAATTCTAAGTTACTTTAACCAATATTATAACAAAGCATCAGTCGAATGGCCGAAGTTCCAAAATACTTAATCCACCTGAATGGGTGGCACAATTAGCTCTTATAAGTATTTCTGATTTATCTAGCATATTATTGCATTACGGTCCTTGTTCGTTGAGGCTTAATTTCTCGTATTGTACGTGTTATATCTCTTATTAAAACACTTTGTTATTCCAGATAATACGTGCCGGAAAAGGAAAAAACGAACTCCAAGATTCAACTCCGTCTCGAAGATAGATCAAGTATCCCGAGTAGTGTTCCCAATGTTTTTCGTAACGATTAACCTCTTTTATTGGTACGCGTACCTTTTAAGGACTAACAGAATTCACAATATCGGCTACTCGTAAAATTAATAGGTTAAGTAGCAAATATTGAGTGGAATTAATTTAGGGGAGAGCCGTTTAATTGAACCTAATTAGGTGTATTTTCTTTGCAGTGTTAAAATGCCTTAGGCGGAGGTTGGATGATAATTTTAACAAATTTACAGTTAATATCAAACTCTGATGAGCAATATGTTGCGAAAAAAATGGAAAGTATAAATAAGTATTAAAAATTAATAATAATTGTATTTACCATTGGCGAATCGATGGGATTGAAATGAAGAAAAGTTTGCATAATTAACAAATGTTTATTGCTAAAGCGGGGTTCACCAAGTGTTTTCGCTCGTCCAACGTATCATATCATAAATAAGTGTAAATGAATTTGCTGAAATTCAAGGAAAATTAATTTCTGTAAACTGAATTGTTTGATAACTTGGCCGCCATAGTTTCTAGATAAAAAAAAATCCAAGGTTTTAAGTTGTAATTTATACAGTTGTAGTATATAGTGAAAAACCGAAGGATGAACTAACATTTGAAAGAGAAGAAAAGAAAGAAGTTTAAAAAATATCCTGATAAAAATAAGTACATTGAGATGTAAAATTACTTGTACTCAGCCGAACAAATTGACAGACATTATAAGTTGAGATTCCTTTTGGTTGCAGTTTTCTGCAAAGTAGGCCTTATTACCCGCTGGGCCTTAATTGTATCAGGTACTTTATCAGGAATTTTAAGAAATTTTTACAAAAATGTTTCTGATATGATGTGATTGATATTTCTAACATGCGTGGAAAAATCACTAAAAATTTTCCATTATTATCATTCTCTCCTAAAATTATATATGTTGGCTCTAAAGTTTGACCAAAATGTAGTTCCATGAATATTTTCATTCAGAAATCAAAATTGTGATTCACATAAATATTTTTGAAACATCAAAAATGTTATATGAGGAAGGTATAAAGGCAGGAAAAATTAAATAAATGTGATATGTAAAAATGTAGATGTAATTGAATGTTTTCAAGAGATAGCATTAGAAAAATCGACAGGGTAAAATAAAAATATTAAGTTTAGATTTGTGTTTTATTTTCTAATTAAAAAAAAAATACTTATAAATATTCGAACCGTCATAGAAACCACGAAACGTGCTCGGCCACTAAATTTTAACTAGACTATATCGAATATCATAAATTTTATGTAAAAAGAATTTATGTTTCTAGTCTTTATTAAGGTTCTAACTTAGAGGCATAAAGAAAATTTAATGAGCACCACGGTTAAATCCATAAAAAATCACTTTACATATTAGAGGTATTTACGAAATTAAATTTAATCGACATTTCCTTTGTGAAAGAAGCCTGGACATGGGCGGCGCAACAGCAAATTTAATAAAATAATTGAGCAAAATTTATTTTCAGTTTGAAGCGCGTTTATGTTTTTAAAATGTTAGTACCATATAACAAGTTGATAAGCAAGCGTTTGTCATTCAGTTGAATAGTCAGAATCTGTTATCCAAATTTTCAGAGCTTGAACCCAAATTTTACGTTGAACCGATAAAATCCAATATTCATCTCCATTTTCCTTATATTCCTATTGAATTGAATGAATATTTTCTTGCAGGTATTATTCAGACGTTATTTTCTGTTACATATTTGAACCTACTACCTCTGAAGATTGATAAAATAAAAATAAAATTTAAATTAATAATAAATACTTTATAATATTAAACGAACAAGATTTGTTAATAAATTAATCAACGAGAACTGCTAGTATATTTTCGAAACACTGTATACCTAACTGATGTCCACTTTCAACAGCTAAAAATAAAAAATAACAAAATTAGTAAAAATACAAAAAACGAGGTTTGCATGCGTCTCATAAAACAATCTATATATTTTTGAAAAATATGTAGTTTCTTATGGTAGAATAAAGCCTACTGCTTAACCTTAATCTATTCCTAAAATCAACAAGAATAAATGTGCATTACCTCAGAAAGAGATTGTTTTTCCGTGGTAATTTTGGCGTCTAGTGATTTCATAATTTGCTCTCTATCTCCACTTTTTGCCTCCAAAGCCATTTTTTGCGTCACCGAGTGTGGTATACGCGGAATCAAGTACGCCAAGACAATGTTAGAAGCCAATACTATATGCTAGAAAGATTTAAGGAAATTAATGAATTAATAAGTAAAATTAATAGTAAGGATATATTCGTCAATATAGGTTATATTTTATTGGAATATCATTCTTACACCAATACAAAAATCACAGTCTTAATATATCACAATAAGCTGTAAATAATCGGGGACTTCAGTAGTAGAGAGAGTGAGGTACTGTGACAAAATAATGTCCTTTTGGCACTATCGATAGCGCTATATACCATTAGCCGAAGAAGAAGGGCCTCCTGACTAAAAAATCCACCCTCTGGCCCAAAAAAATATTGGGGTGTTTTAGGGGGTGAGTTTTAGGGATAGCAAAATAAATATAAAAGTTAAATATTAAAAGTTCTACCCCCTAAAGAACGTTATTAATTTTAATATTGGTTCCGATCGGGACTTGAACCACTCATCTCTAAATAGTTCCTCTAAGCATTCTTCCCATCCTTTTATTTTATCGTTGGTGTCCAATGTACCTTTCCGTTTTTATCCATTATGATCCCAAAACTTCTCTTATATATTCTGGCTGTTTCTTTAAATTTTTTGTGCATATTAAAATAATCATGTTGTTCTTCTAACTGCTCAATCTCTCTGCTCTAGTCATCCAACCAATTTTCCTTTACCGTATGTTTTGTTTTATTTCTTTATTTATTATTTTGTGTTGTTCATTTTTACCTTTTTGTCATCGGTTCTTTAATTTCTTCTGTTGTCCATTCTTTATCCTCAGGTATTGAATCTATTCATAGATTATTTATTATTTATCATTAGTTTTAGAGTTGTTTCAGTGTGTTTCCATTTCTGTTCTATGCAAATTTGTTTTTCCTCTTGGGCTTTTATGTTTGTCCTTATACCTTGTTTAATTTTTTGAAGTAGGATTTAGTCGTAAATTTTTTTCATATCAAGTTTTTTTGTCATCTTTTTGTTTTTCTATTTTTTCAACCTCAACTTGACATTATGGTTGCTTAGTATATCCGCTCCTGGGTACGTTTTTGCAGATATTATTGCATTGCGAAATCGTTGATTGATAAGTACATAATCTATTTGGTTTCTTATTTGGTTTTCTTTACTATCTTACGGGGCTATCCACTATATAATCTCTCTGGGAGGCAGTGGTACTTTTCTGAATTTCCATCAAAAGTCAGAGGTTGCACTATTCACCATTAGCGGAAGAAGTATCAAAAAAGTGGTCGATAATGACCAGAGCCTCCTGACCAAAAAAGCCACCCTCTGACCCAATCTTGGGGCGTTTAGGGGTTGTTGTGACTTTAGATCTAATCTTAAACGTGATCTAATCTTAAACGTCACAGTGGCAACATCGCACGCATAAGTTTCGTAATCCGTCAACGACGCGACCGAAGAACATGGCAATGCCACCGGTGCATCGTGGAAACCAAGGACACGGAATAATAATAATGCGGGAGATGGTGCTGTTTTAAATGGACTCTCCTTAAAAATGTGTATTTTCAAGTATTTTATTTGAGTTGTGTTATTAATAAATAGTTATTCATTGATATACATTCCACCTTAATTTGGAAGGCAATAACATCAAAATCAATATAAAAGCTAAATATTAAGTCCTACCCCCTAAAGAGTGTTATTAATTTTAATAAAGGTTCCGATCGGGACTTGAACCACTTAGTTCTGCTGTGTTGGTTTTTTTATATTATTCTCTAGTGCCATCTTCAGACAGTTCCTCTAAGTATTCTCCCAATTATTTCATTTTATCATTGGTATCCAATTGTACCTTTCCGTTTTTATCTATTAGGATCCCAAAGTTTCTCCTTATATATTCTGGATGTTTCTTTAAAAAAATTTGTGCATATTAAAATTATCATGTTATTCTTCTAACTGCTCAATCTCTCTGCACTCTTCATCCAACCAGTTTTCCTTTGCGTAATAATGTTTTGTTTTATTTCTTTATTTATTATTTTGTTTTGTTGTTCATTTTTACCTTTTTGCCATCGAATCCTTAATTTGTTCTGTTAACCACTTTTTATCCTTATGTATTAAATATATTCATGGACTATTTATTATTCATCATTAGTTTTAGAGTTGTTTCAGTGTGTTTCAATGTCTGTTCTATACAAACTTGTTCTTCCTCCTGGGCTTTTATGTTTGTGCTTATATCTTGTTTAATTTTTTGAAGTAGGATTTCGTCTTTATTTTTTTTCATATCAAATCGTCTTGTCATTCTTTTGCTATTCTATTTTTTCAATCTCAACTTGATCACTGACATTATGGTTGCTTCGGAGCGGGGTACGTTTTTGTAGACATTATAGCATTGCGAAATCGTTGATTGTTAAGAATATAATCTATTTGGTTTCTTATTAGGTTTTCTTTGCTATCTTCCGGTGCTATCCACTATATAATCTCTCTGGGAGGCAGTGGTACTTTTCTGAATTTCCATCAAAAATCAGGTTGCACTATTCACCATTAGCCGAAGTATCAAAAAAGTAGTCGATAATGACCAGAGCCTCCTGACCAAAAAAGGCACCCTCTCGCCCAAAAAAATCTTGGGATGTTTTAGGAATAGTGAAATAAATATAAAAGCTAAATATTAAAAGTTCTACCCCCTAAAAGATGATATTAATTTTAATAAGGGTTCCGAGACTTGTACCACTTATTCCTGCTGTGTTCATGTGTTTATATTCTTCTCTAGTGTCATATCCAAGTAGCTCATCTAAATATTCTTCTCATTCTTTTATTTTATCATTGGTGTCCAATTGTACCTTTCTGTTTTCATCTATTATGATCCCAAAGTTTCTCCTTATATATATTTTGGCTGTTTCTTTAATTTCTTTGTGCATATTAAAATTATTATCATGTTGTTCTTCTAACTGCTCAATCTCTCTGCACTCCTCATCCAACCAGTTTTCCTTTGCCGTAGTGATGTTTTGTTTTATTTATTATTCTACATTGCTGTTAATTTTTACCTTTTTGTCATCGGGTCTTTAATTTCTCCTGTTATCCACTCTTTATCCTTAGGTATTGAATCTATTCATAGATTATTTATTATTCGTCATTAGTTTTAGAGTTGTTTCATTGTATTTCCATTTCTGTTATATGCAAACTTGTTCATCCTCCTGTGCTTTTATGTTTGTGCTTATAACTTGTTTAATTTTTTGAAGTAGGATTTCGTCGTAATTTTTTTTCATATCAAATCCTTTTGATGGTATATACGCTCCTGGGTACGTTTTTGCAGATATTATTGCATTGCGAAATCGTTGATTGTTGAAGATATAATCTATTTGGTTTCTTATTAGGTTATCTTTGCTATCTTCCGGTGCTATCCAGTATATAATCTCTCTGGGGAGCAGTGGTACTTTTCTCAATTTCAAAAATCAGATTTGTCGAAAAATGTTTGGATAAGGTAAACTACAGCTTTGATATGTTTAAACTAACTATTCAGTTACGGACTGTATTTGAATAATGAATAAGCTTTAGTTCAGGCGAATGACACTGAAGTTTTTTAGAGGACGCTGACAATCCAGAGATCCGATAGCTGTCAACTTACAGCGTCGTATTTGACGGTGGGTAGATTACGTGAATGTTAACATCTTTCACTCTTAGGTCTGAGTGTCACATGTAGATATTGCATTTTCCAAACTATATATGCTTCTATCAAATAACACCTTTCATCTTTTTAAATTATGACAGAACATGATAAGGCCTTTTAACAATTTCTAGAAATAAGCCTCTTTGGATAGCAAATAGACAATGCTATAGTTTTTATTTATTTTATTATTAATAAAAGAGTGTCGCAGTGCTTGTCTATAAGCTGCCAATGAAACATAGACCTAACAGCACGTTGGTAGATGTTTCGGTTTATCACAACAATAGCATCGGGTTCTAGGGCATTTTAATATTTTATTTTACTTGCCCTTAAAACTTGTTCCTAAAGCTCATCTCCTTAAAGTTTTTAGTTAGGAGCCTCTTGCCAATGTCGACCACTTCTTTGGCCAGAGAGCTAAAACAGCATGTCACAGTACCCCACTCTCTTTACTACTACTAACATTGCTATAGCTAGCTAAAATGCAACTTAGCTATTACAGGTATTAAATATTTGATATTATATGTCAAACAAGTTATTCTAGCTAACATTGCATACACAAAATTCATGTTTTTAAAGGGCTCACCACTGGTGTAAATATACATGTACCTCAAAAATCATGATTCCAATCAATCTCGCTGTAAAAGCCATCCAATAAAAACTGTTGGGCTTATAGGCATCGGGCGTATTGGCAGGATTATAGTGACCCCGATAATAGCAATATGGAACACTGTTTCCTAAATTTTGAAAAGGAGGATAGTCTTTTGTAGCATATTCTGAAAAATATAATTAGTTTATTAGCTAGGGAATAAAATTCATATTAAACTTACTTGACAGGGTAAAGTTATAGTAGCCGTATTTTAATTCTTCATGCTGATTATGGTAGAGTTCGTAAGGAACGAAATCACTGGTAAATGCAATAACGAATGCCTAAAACATAATTACCTGCTTATAAAATATTTTCTTTACATTGCTGTAGCCTACAAACTTACGTTTGTTACTGTACTCATTAAAACCATCACCTCCAAAATTTCTTTCCAAACTCCAATACTCCCCGCTTTCACCGGTATCGGCCTTCGATGAGCTTTGATCAGTTTGTAAGCGTCTGATCGCGCTTCCACCAAATTGTTGATCAGACAACACAGTGGTGCCAATGGAAAAGCACCGATGAAGAATGTTACCATTGCGAATTTTACAACTATAAATCAAAGAAAAATAGCTTATTTCTCTATAAATACTTTGATTTTTGTCGAAGGAACAGACTGTCGCCTAATTATTTTCCGCATCTTTCTACCGTCATCTTCTTATTATTACCTATCTCACCTTTCACTAATTCACCCTACATTACCATATTATTGAACCATCTTCTATTGGTTATTTATAGTGATTTAGTAGATTCATCTGTAGTTTTAAATTAAGTCATGTTTTAAACGGCTATATAAACATGATATGGCAGAATAATACAGATACAATTTGGTAAAGCAGCAAACAATAACAAAATTTTAAGAACGTTAAGAAGATATCATCCATTGAATCTCTTCCATTCTTGCTAATAGTCGACATACCAATGTTTAAATTTGTCATAACTTTAGTGTGTCTTTTCATTTCAACACCAGAAATAACATTACATCTAATTGCCACAAAATAAAGACGCTCTTGTGGTGACACGCAGCCCATAGATGTCACTCGGTGCTAATCTGACTCATACTTAGGCCTATTAAAGATTTAAGAGGCAACCATTGATTTTCTAAAACTATCTAATATGCATCGTGACTATTTTATACGTTTAAGACGAAATATAATATAAATATTACTTACTCATTTCAGAATATTCCGAAGCCAGAAAATATTTGCCGCACGGCTCAAGAAAATACTCTTCTTCCCATTGCGGTAGCTCCCTTATAGCCTTTTTTTCTTTAACCCGGAATATATTCTTATATAAGGTCTTTATACGTCTGAAATAGTAGACAGAATAGTAGAATTACCAATAATAGATATAATCAATGGCAAGGAATCAAAAAATCATTTATAATACTATACCCTAAAACAGAGTTTTATCCACAATACCGAAACAGAATATTTGCACTCGGCGCGCGTTTCGCTAACCATGTTAGCATCATCATGAGATGATTAAATCATCTCTCATGATGATGCTAACATGGTTAGCGAAAACGCGCGTCGAGTGCAAATATTCTGTTTCGGTATTGTGGATAAAACTCTGTTTTAGTGCATGTTGCCGAAGGTTCCAAACCCCAACGTAGGTGGTATAATACTATGGATGATTGGGCGGGATTAAATCGATAACTCGAAAAAAAATTAAGAACTATATAAGTTATAGGTTTAGATTACATAAGGGATTAGAATGATGGATTGTTACTGGCACATATCAGAATTTAATAATTTTAACTTAGAATTTAATAATTTTAATCCACACAAAATTGTTGATGATGTAAACAAGCTGCGTCGTACTGTTGCTTAATGATCATATAAAAAACAATCTTCGACGTTTCATTTCCTAGTTTAGTCACAATTTCTGCATCGAAAACGTCTTAGCTAAAACACTTAAAAAAGCAGATTATCCGATATAAATTAATTAACCTTGAGTGAGTTACACATTTGTGATATGGTGCTGATGAGAAATTATAAAGTTCATTCCTGTGAAATGATTGAGGCCACCTGTTTTAAACATGAATCGAAAAGTCACTAGAATATATCGAAAGCATATAGAAAAAGTATCAACATAGATTTAAAGAAATAACTTATAATCTTGTGAATTTGTAATCCAATCAGTTAAAAAAAAATACTGTTAAATACTGGAGTCATGCGATAAATGTCTAAGTAATTTATATAAAAATTAAGTTATTCTGCTGACCCTAAAAGACAGGCTGGCGAGCACCACATCGCTTAGATAAACAAGATTGTGGCAAATAGATAAAAGAAGAATTGAGCTCAGTTCGTGAAATTGCAAATGGCAACTAAATAAACTTGGCACTACTATGAGCTGAACAATTGTTTACAGTTAAAACTTATGGTTTACGTTGGTAGGTATAATACTACGGTAAATCAGATAATAACGAATGCATTATAGAGACAATTATTAATTAAGGTAATACTATGTGATACTAAGGAAAATCAAAATAAAATAATCGACAAAAGTAATGTTACTTAATTTCAATTACACAAAGACGATAAAAATAAGTGACAGCTTAATAAAGGTATATTCAAATTACTAAACTAAATTGTGAAATGCGAGAGAAAGGATCGGTATGAGATTATATTTGAACTAGTCAATTATCTGCAAGTTAATTAAAAAAATTAGGCAAGTAATTATGTGATTTATGAAATTAAGTAAAGATATTAGAGAAAATTTAATCGGTATGAGATTATTGAACCAAAGTCAATTATATGCAAGTTAATTAAACAAATTAGGCAGGTAATTATGTGACTTATAAAATTAAATAAATATATTAGAGACAATTTAATCGATATGAGATTGTTGAACTTAAGTCAATTATCTGCAAGTTAATTAAACAAATTAGGCAGGTAATTATGTGACTAATGAAATTAAGTAAAGTTATTAGAGAAAATTTAATCGGTATGAGATTGTTGAACTAAAATCAATTATCTGCAAGTTAATTAAACAAATTAGGCAGATAATTATGTGACTTATGAAATCAAATAAAGATATTAGAGAAAATTTAATCGGTATGAGATTCTTAAACCAAAGTCAATTATCTGCAAGTTAATTAAACAAATTAGGCAGGTAATTATATGACTTATGAAATTAAATAAAGATTTTAGAGAAAACTTAATCGGTGCGAGATTGTTGAACTAAAGTCAATTATCTGCAGGTTACTTAAAAAAATTAAACAAGTAATTATATGACTTATGAAATTAAATAAAGATATTAGAGAAAATTTAATCGGTATGAGAT
>MU184334.1:87516-133140 GCA_016904865.1 Pissodes strobi | reverse complement strand
AAATTAAATAAAGATATTAGAGAAAATTTAATCGGTATGAGATTGTTAAACTAAAGTCAATTTTCTGCAAGTTAATTAAATAATTAAGGCAGGTAATTATGTGACTTATAAAATTAAATAAAGATATTAGAGAAAATTTAATCGGTGTGAGATTGTTGAAATAAAGTCAATTATCTGCAAGTTAATTAAACAAATTAGGCAGGTAATTATGTGACTTATGAGAATAAGTAAAGATATTAGAGACAATTTAATCGGTATGAGATTGTTGAACTTAAGGCAATTATCTGCAAGTTAATTAAAAAAATTAAGCATATAATTATATGACTTATGAAATTAAATAAAGATATTAGAGACAATTTAATCGGTATGAGATTTTTGAACTTCAGTCAATTATCTGCAAGTTAATTAAACAAATTAGGCAGGTAATTATGTGACTTATAAAATCAAATAAAGATATTAGAGAAAATTTAATCGGTATGAGATTCTTGAACTAAAGTCAATTATCTGCAAGTTAATTAAACAAATTAGGCAGGTAATTATATGACTTATGAAATTAAATAAAGATATTAGAGAAAACTTAATCGGTACGAGATTGTTGAACTAAAGTCAATTATCTGCAAGTTAATTAAAAAAATTAAGCAAGTAATTATATGACTTATGAAATTAAGTAAAGATATTATAGAAAATGTAATCGGTATGAGAATGTTGAACTAAAGTCAATTATCTGCAAGTTAATTAAACAAATTAAGCAAGTAATTATGTGACTTACGAAATTAAATAAAGATATTAGAGAACATTTAATCGGCATGAGATTGTTGAGCTAAAGTCAATTATCAGCAAGTTAATTAAACAAATTAGGCAGGTAATTATGTGACTTATGAAAATACTATTAAATAATACACACAACGAAAATATAAAGGCATTCCATAAATGTTGGCCTATTGAAATGAAACTTTATTATGACATAAAATTTATATTATAAAATAAATAGTGGAAAAAATGTGGTTCCGGTAGATTTGTGACGCTGGAAACTTTGCTTCTCACATTCTACGTATTTCATAAGCTATTCCTGAGGGATATGATTTTAGTGAAATATTTCTTATTTAGTTTTAAATGAATTGACTCACACCCAGTGGCGGATTTCCCGTAAGGCCAGGTAGGCCCGGGCCTAGGGCGGCCAGATTTAGGGGCGGTCCCAATCGTGTCAAAAATAGTGTATTACGTACCTAGGCCAGTAAAGTAAAAAATGTCTCAGATCACATGTAATTGTCGGCCGAAGCAAAGCTGAGGTTAACAAACATGTGATCTGAGGCTTTCTTATTTACTGGCCAAGGTGTGTATACTATATAAAAGTTGGCAATAAAGTAATTTCCTTATGTAGTCTATATGGTGGATGCTGAGAAAGGGGCGGCTGATAGCTTGGGGCCTAGGGCGGCCGAGACTGCAAATCCGCCACTGCTCACACCGCTTACTTATTAGAATCTATAATCCTATGCGTATTTTCTATAATAAGCTTGGCTACTTACGGAAATAGAAAATTTCCTAAATTTCCGGCAAACGACCTTAACGTCAACAGGAACGTCAACTGAATGCACAGCGGCACAATACAGCTTTGAGGCTGACACACGTCTTGTTTGAAGTAAAAATAATTTTCATGGGGTACAGTATAGAGCTTTCCCTGAAACATCACATTTTCTCTTTTACGGATTTCAAATTATATATCATAAGACTAATGGTTATTTTTCTTAAATTCATCAGAATAAATTCCTAAGACACTCCTTGAGAGCCCTTTGCAAGTCCTGATACATATGAATAGTGACGTTCTGAATATACGCATATTGACAAAAGGCACTTATCAACTTTTTTGAAAACCTATAGGGAACCAAATTGTTATACTCTGTAATTTAATCAGGAACATAAAGGAGTATAAAAACTGAAATTATATCCAGATCATCTGAACTCTTACTGCCTAAAGCACTGATGATGTCATGAAACTCGACAAGAAATATAGGAAAATGGAGCAACTTCTTGTTCCAAGTTAAGCTGCTTATGTGCTGTACTTGAATATTGATGCCGAGAAAGACTGGATAATAATCTTCCTTGTTGCGATTGCAGAACAGAAATGAGACAGCTAGACATGGAATAAAGTCCCTAAATGCAGGTGTCTTCATACAGAGAGGTAGCAACGGAAGAACAGACTGAGATGGCAAGCGCAGTGACTATCCCAACAAAAAGACAGCTTGGAACGTGGTGAGGTAAGTTTGCAGGAGATGGCTTTCATATGGTACACAGATGACTCACGACTAGTGGGACATCAGTCCTCCGGAGCGGGTGTCTTCTTGTAAGATAGCGGGAAAGTCTCCTCCTGGAAAGCACGCAACATTGTTCCGAACATAGGTGTAGGAAATCTTGCAACAATGGACTAGGTCAGACAAATAAATGAACGGAAAGTAGTAATTTTCTCTGATAACCAGGCTGTCTGTCCAGGCGGTCTGTCCAGGAGCGCGGGGATACCTTGGAGCATCTGGTACAGAGCAAGAGGATGTGGTGGCAGATGAACTTACTAGGCTCGGTTCGAGCAGTCCTTGCATAGTTTCGGAGCATTTTTTTGGTCTTTCTAGAGCGCAAGTTAGAACGGCAATCAAAGATAGGATTGATCAGGCCCTCTCAAGAGAGGGAGGCAGGCTGTGCCTGATAAACCAGGACAGAATGGCTTCTGACGAAAGACAGGCGGCTGAGTACCACAGTAAAGGTCATTACAGGGCACTGCTGTCTGAAAAGACACATGAGTCTGATGGGCCTTAAGGAGGGCGCTACCTGACTAGGGTGTGGGGAGGAGGATGAAACCACTCTCCATTGCCTGGGCAGATACGCATCCTTTGCAAAAGCGACGCATGTTGTCTTCTGTTGGGCAATACTGTGTGAATATCATGGAGAGAGATTCTGACCTTGCTCAAGAGGTCAGAAAGACTAGAGTGGACTAAAGGTGGGGTGCGTGCTCGAATGGAAATCTGGGGTAAAGTGTGCCCCGAGTTTAGCGGCAAGCCGTCCCCTCAACTACTACTACTACTATGGCTGGATAATCAAAAAAAAAACTTTGAAATATAGTAAAATAGGAAAGGTTGCACATATATACTTACTTTTACAAATGCCAAATAGAACAGAGGCATCAAATTATTTATAAAGGCCAATATAAATCTCTTGTACAGAAGAGAATTATCAAATTCAGATTGTGAGCGTGGATTCTCGAATTTGGTCAACGCTAGGGTTAGAGGTCCGAAAAACTGAAACAGAAACGAGTGAGACTTTAAAAATAGCCCAAAATATAAACACATTTCTTTAGTAGATATCACTCATTGATTTCGTCAATGATACTTCATAATATGAACTATTTATATAATAGTTCTAACAAAGTTCTAATATCATCTATTTCGACTAGTTTTGGTTAGTGTGTGTCAGGGATTTTGGACAATGAAAATTATAATTCGGACTATCCCGCGCACTTTCCCCATTTAACTATGTTTTATACTTCATACTACCCAAATATGGAACATAATTGATTTTATGATTCACAAGGACCTATATTCCAATCCAAGAACAAAACATGTTTACAATTTAATATTTACTCTAATAAGAAACCTAAAACAAAAAACACTTACCAAGGACATAAATTTGATATAAAATAGCTGAATAAAGGCTCCAAGTAATATGGAAAATATAACTTTATTGCGCTTCAAATAGACGCCCCCGTGTCTATCGACTACGCCTCGAAATTCGATCATAGTTACAATATTGAGGCACAAAAACATCAGCATTATTACAACCTAAAAAAATCATTATTATCAAAATCACCCTGGCTCTATGTAATAATGGAGCTTATGTCACGATACATATGAAATTTTTACGCAGGTTGTTTCAGAAATAAAGGAGAATGAATTGTCAAGTGGTTTTGCTATGTAGTCATAGCAAAACCAACTCTATGATTTAGATCCCTCTTGATATTTTGCAGCACTTGGATTATCTTGAGACGCAATATTAAAAATAACTGACATAAAATTAAAGATGATGAAGCATGCTAATATTTGTTTATTGAGAAAGCATAAAAATACCTTTTACATGTATACATATAAATAACAACCTTACAAAAAATGTGGGTTAAATAGTATATTATATAACAAGTGTTGAAAGTACGGAGCAAACGAGGATATGTTTAGTAACCAAACATTTGCCAATGATGCGTTTAGATTTTAATATAAAAAAGACGCAACTCTCTGTAGCCAACTCCAAAGAAGTAGCCAAAAGCCTCAAAAATTCATCATCAGTTTGCGTAGTATGCATATATTGACAAATCTGAAGACTGTTCATTAAAAACTCTTAAAATCAGCTGTTGGAAGTGTCACAATAAACTACTCATTAGTCAGATTATTACATATCTAGGCGCAAGTGATTTTATTTATAACAGAGCTGATATATTAATTATTCAATTTATGGTCCTTTAGTCATATCGAATTTATGTACATACGTACAATATTTTTGAGGTTGATACAAGATTCGCGAAGTGTGGAATGGCACTGAAAATACAGAAGATGGAAATTAATGTAGCTTATATATTCAGCAGTTCAATCACATAGGTTAGAGCATTATATAAGGAGCAAAATCACCGTTCTTTATTTTATAAGCCTTCTAACTTAAATAACTGGACTAATATGAGAGTAACAAATATGGCCCTTTTGCAAAACCGAATACTGTTTCAGATCATAATACTTTCTGACACTTATTCACTCTTTACATTAGCAGCTGAGCTAATTAGAAGAACAGTGAAAGTCCAAAATCCTCAAGGTACACCGAAAATACTTACCATACATAAACATACCACAACGCTAATGGTGTAGCGGAAAATCAATATAGCCATGGGTGTGTATGGTTCTAATTCACCTGTCAGTTTATTTCGATGAGTTCTTTTTACCCGTTCTCTGTAAATTGGCCTGAAAGACAAGATTAGTTTAGTACACACATTTTGCCAGTATATTGATATACAGCTATAAACAGGGAAAAATTTCAAAATTTTTTGTGAATTTGTGATGAGCATGAGTACCGATAGTTACCTAAAAGTGGCTTCAGAATAATCAACTTCAGCGGTTACATTCCACCTCAGTTTCAGCATGTGCTCTTTTCTTCGCCATATAATCAAAAACAAAGTAGCTAAAAGAGATGATTTAATTAAAATCAATTGAGGATTGAAAATAAATTAAATATTATGTCGACTCAATGACGCTATTTTTAACTTCAAATAAATATTAAACTAAGCAATAACATATCGTTTGTAGATCTAGTTAAACGAAATGCTTACCAACAAAACACATATAAAAAGCGAATCCAACTGTAAAGTGATTGTCAAAAATATACGTCCATTGGCTCATTGAACAAAAACCAGAGAGTGGGGCAAATTTGCAGCCCCTTTTGCTATGTTCACATACCGGGCACATAAACTTTTTCCTGTCTTGGCAAATGTTCCTACTAGAAACGAGTTTGAGTTAATATTTATTTGATCAATTTAGTACTTTCTAAAAGGGCCATTTCTTCTTATAAGACAGCTCAGGCAAAGAAAAATTAAGGACATTATTACTCATCTTCTCAATTTTAGTGCTGTTCAGCAATCCCATTCCATAGCTGGTAAGTTTCCTACCAACTGAAGAATCTTGGAAAACTGTATGTGACTTCCTTTTCCAGACAGCTACTATACGATGCCAGCTAAGTTATTCGTGCTTTCAATCATGCTTGTAAATTAAATGACTGGACTAATATGAGAGTATCGAATATGACACTTCAGCTGAACTATAATGATTTGTCCCTATTTCAGACCATAATACTTTAATTGACTTTCCGAACACTTATTCACTACTTTACCTTAGCCTCGATGGCAATGGATGTGAACTGAGCTACTGTTTAACCATGAATACTGAGAAATATTTTTTGTTTGTTGTTATATTAATTTTATCTTCATGAGTAACATTAATTTTCATTTGTTCTTTGTGAGCTTATGTAGTAATGTCTTCCAACATATCCTGTGGTTTAATTATATTTTTTCTTAATAACAGCATTGCTGAGACCATTATTTTGTAGTTTAGTAACATTTTCTACTAGCTTTAAGGATCGAGCCTGTCGTTGCACCATTCTCTGCTTGTGAATTACTATTTTTCTTTACGTTCCATAGTTAATATGTGTTAGCGACATCTATCTCCTCCTTACCTATTAAGGAAATAGCATTTGTTTTCCTATTTAGTTTTATTCTCTAATACATGTTTGTTTTGCGCATATTCTGCTCTGCAATTGTTCTTTCTTTGAGGATTTCCTGCACGTTTGTTGCTTTATCCTGCTTGATGTTATAATTTGTGAATTTCTAGTTTTCTTCTAAACATTAATTTATTAACTTTGTCAACTGTCCTAAAGCCTTAATTATTTGAGGATCATTTTCAGCTTCTGCGTTATCATTTGCCATTTGATTTAGAATGTTTTTATCTACTGTTCAATATATATGGGCCATAGCTTTTACTTTCATAATTTTTTTTCGCTATTTCCATATTATCTTAGTTATCATTTAATGTTTAGTCAGTTCATTTCTTTTATCATTCCATATTAACTCAATATTCATTTAACTTTTTTGTCAATGTATTTCGTCAGCATTTTAGTTTCTGTTTTTAACTATTGTTCAATTTATATGGGCAATATCTTCTAGCTTAATCGACTTATTCTTGACACTATTTCCATATTATCTTAATAATTATTTAACGTTTTTGTCAGTGCATTTCCCTTATCATTCTATTTCATCTTCATAATTGTTTAACGTTTTTATCAATCCATTTTAGCAGTATTTTAAGTTTTCTTGTTAATTTGCTACTATCTAGTATCTAGCTTGATGTTAGGTAGTTTGGGGGTTTTCACTTTCCTGTGATTTATTAATTTTGTCAACTATTTGAGGGTTATATATTTTCATTTTCTGGGCTTTTGTCATTTAATTTAGGTATTTTTCAACATACAAGGGAATTACATTTAAGTTTAATAAATATTTTCTTTTACTATTTCCATATTATCTTAATTATTATTTAACGCCTTTGTCAGTACATTTCTCTTATCATTTTATATCATATTAATATTCATTTAACGTTTTTATTATTTATTATATTTCGTCAGTATTTTTAGTTTTCCTGTTAATTTGCTACTATCTAATTTCTAGTTTAATGTCAGGAAGTTTGTGGTTTTTCAGGTTCCTGTAATATTTATTTATTAATTATGTCAATTATTTGAAGATTATAAATTTGCATTTTCTTTTGTCATTTCGTGTTGAATGTTTTAGCTGTTATTCAGCATACATGGACAATACCTTTTAGTTAAATCAATTTATTATTTACACTATTTCCATATTACATTATGTTAATTATGATTTAACGTTTTTGTCAATGCATTTGCCTTATCATTCTATTTTATTTACGTTTTTATCAATGTATTTTATCATTATTTTAAGTTTTCTTGTGAATTAGCTGCTATCTAGGGCTAGCTTTATGATAGATAGATTGGGGTTTTTGTTTTGCTGTAGTATATATTTATTAATTTTGTCAATTATTTTAGGGTTATATATTTTCATTTTCTGGTTACCTTCTGTCATTTAATTTAGATTGTTTTTAGCTATTGTCCACTTAAAGTTTAATATTTTTTTTCTTTACACTCTTTCCATACTCTCTTAATTATTATTTAACGTCTTTGTTAGTACATTTCTCTTATCATTTTATATTATCTTAATAAATATCTTACGTTTTTATGAATATATCTTGTCAGTATTTTAAGTGTTCCTGTTAATTTGTTACTATCTAGCATCTAGCTTGAAGGTAGATAGTTTGGGGTTTTTGTTTCCTGTAATATTAATTTATTAATTTTATCAATCATTTGAGTGTTATATATTTTTATTTTCTGCATTATCTTTTGCCATTTAATTTAGAATATGTATAACTCTTATTCAACAAACATGGCCAATACCTTTTAGTTTAATCAATTTATTCATTATACTATTTCCTTATTAACTTAATAATTATTTAACGTCTTTGTCACTGCATTTCCTTAATCATTTTATATTGATTTAATAAATATTTAATGATTTTATTAATGTATTTTATCATTATTTGAAGTTTTCTTGTTAACTTGCTACTATTTAGTGTCTATCTTGATGTTAGGTAGTTTGGTTTTTTTCAGTTTCCTGTAATATTTATTTATTAATTATGTACAATTATTTGAGGATTATAAATTTTTATTTTCTGCGTTATCTTTTGTGATTTAGTTTTGAATGTTTTAGCTGTTATTCAACATACTTGGGTAATACGTTTTAGTTTAATCAATTTATTCTTTATGCTATTTCCATATTATCTTAATTATTATTTAATGATTTTGTCAATGCACTTGCCTTATCATTCTATTTATCTTCATATTTATTTAACGTTTTTGTCAACGTATGTAATCACTATCTTAAGCTTTCTTGTTAATTTGCAACTATCTAGTGTGTTATTATTTAACAATTCATTTTGTCAGCATTTTAAGTTTTCTTGTTAATTTGCTACTATCTAGTATCTTGCTTGAAGTTATGTAGTTTGGGGTTTTTCAGTTTTCTGTAATATTAATTTATTAATTTTGCTAATTATTTTAGGGTTATATATTTTTATTTTCTGCGTTATCCTGTTCCATTTAATTTAGGATGTTTTTAGTTGTTGTTCAACATACGTGAGCAATATCTTTTAGTTTAATCACCTTATTCTTTGCATTATTTCTATATTATATTAATAACTATTTAACGCTTTTGTCAATATATTTTCCTTATCATTCTATGTTATCTTAATAATTATTTAACTATTTCGTCAATGTAGGTATTTCGTATACATTTTAAAATTCCCTGTCAATTTGTTATCATCTAGTATCTGGCTCAATGTAATATATTTTGGGGTTTTCTCATCTGCTCTAAATATTAATTTATTAACTTTTTCAACTGTTTAACAACTTCCGTTATTTGAGGGTTATTTTTATTTCCTGCGTAATCCTTCGTCATTTGATTTAACTGTTTAATATTCATGGACAATAGCTAGTAATCATTTTTGTCTTTGCTTTTCACTTGTCCATTCCATATTATCTTAATAAAGTTTTAACGTTTTTGTCAATACATTTCGCTATTATTCTGTTGCAATGACAAAAATAATATGGAGTGATAAGAAAAATACATTAAAAACTTTAAATGATGTACAGATCTATTAAGCATATAAACAAGCAATAAAAAAACGTGTTTCAACTTATCATATCACACCTATCTCAGTTTTTTGTTTGTAAGAAACAACAAAACTTGTTACAGTTGCATTGTACGGTTTCTACCATTGCCAGCTATCTTGAAAAAATGGAATTCTATTTTATATATTTTATAATGAAGGACTGAAAAACACAAACGTAATAATGATGAAGCAGTTCGCAATGAAGAAATTTATTGGTAAAATGTTCCAGAAACAACTATATAAACTTTTACATATTCCAAAGATACTCACACTTCCTCTAGTTCATAAAATGTCACTCTTACGAGACTAATTAAGAAGACGATAACTCCTATTAGCGATGGTAGAATGAGCGTGATATTGAAACACTCCAACCAGGCAAAATAGAAGGCAACTTCGTGTCCAAAATATCGCTGGATCAGATCTAACGGCTGCTCTTTGTGCATTAGAGCTACGTTTGACCAAAAACGCAAAAGTAACTAAAAGTTTTAAAAAATATCATTACGAATCCTTAAATTTTGCACTGCGTAACCTATCCATGCAGGACGTCCCGAAATTTGTAGGCCATATTTTACCACCGTATTTCACAAAAAAAAGAATAATAGTTTTCATGGGGCAGATGGTTGGGAAAATATTGGTGCCTATTTTCTTAAGATATCAATTTTATATTATCAAATTTTAATAATGTTATTTTTCTAGATTAATATATATTTCTGTATATCTTGTCCCCACAATAAATAATACAACTGCAATGGTGCGGGCAATCTTTTCGCGCGTTGTCAAATAACCATTGCTAAGCAATGGTGCAGGTAGCGTGAGTTCGACACGGCAAGGTCATCAAAACCGAACATGATATTTGACGCTCTTTCGCATCTGGTATTGGTTATCTAGGCTAGTGGTAAAATATGGCTCGTTAATTTCGGGACACCTTGGCCTATTAATGCGGGGAATAAATAAATAGAAAAAAATGCTGTAACAAAAATCATGTGGATCTCAAGAGGTACAAATAGTTTTATTTATAAAGGTTGATGCAAAGAAGTGTGGTACCTTAAAATTTACTTTTTATTAATGGCATAAGGTATGAGTTATTTAATTTTTCTAACACTGTGCATATATATTATATAGTGCTTGCCGAATTTTAAAAGTTACCAAGATGTTGCCATAGGGTCTAAAATGGTACACTCTTCTGAAAATGTATCTCTTTATATCATTTTATTGTTACCGATCTGTCATTATATCCCGTCTCTATCGCCCGTCCTTCATGTAACGGATATCCATCTAGCAAAACACCTTTTCTTATCAACTTTGACATGCCATAGTCGTCATCCTTATGACTAAACTTCGTAGACTCTAATATCTTGTGCACTATCATAATTGACTCGGCGTTCGTCAATTGCCTGCAAATAACTAGAAACTCTAATTATATTAGATAGATAAGTTCCGTAGTTTTTTGTTCCTGAAATACTGCCAGAAAATTGAAGATGCTTTATAAAACCAGATTGCAGTTGATATGTCAATTAGAGAACCCTAAATATGTATAATCATATGCTATTAAATTTCGAATTAGAATTAGAAACTTTATTAGTAAATGAGTCTACTATTGGTGCCTTAAATACAGTAATTTAATTATGATATTAAGTGATCGTAACTGTTGAATCGTAAGAACAGAGCTCTGCCACTAAAGTTATTCCAAATTAGAGAAAGTAAGAAAACAATAATAGAATCCAGGAAGACGGGAAAAGTTCCCCCCAACACTAAAGAAAAGTTTGTCCATGGGACGTTTCTATTAAGAATATTAAGCGAGCAAAGACCTGGGATCGGAATGCAAAAATCAGGTTAACTGGAATAACTAATTTTAATTATTCTAATTTGGAACATGCCGCGGTACTAAAACCAGGTTGAAATTTACGGAACATGTTAAAAAGCTATTTGCCACATTTAAAGTTTCGGTGACTTAGGAACTTCAAGCGCTCTTAGCAAAAACATTTTAATAGTTGGGTAGGTGTTGAATTCAGATTTATCGAGGAGAAATACAAGCCTTGAAAGATGGTATAAAAAGCTAAAAATTTTTGGGAAAGGGTTAGCCTGAAAATATAGCACGTTTCTATGCTCAAGAGGGGCGTCGAAAAATTACTCTGAAAAAAAGTACCGTTTTACCAGATGGACATTAAGCTTGGGGGAGAGTCAGATAAAAAGTAAATCACAGCGGGATAAATTTTAATAATGCGAATTTGTTTCTTCTTATTATGCCATATTTTACTTCTCTGATGAACTCTTATATAACTAGGTCATGACAGGAATTACTTCAACATATTTGAGTCAACCACTGATTTAATGTAAAAATGCTCCCTTTAAATTATGTGCTCCCTTAAATTGGAAATCTCAATTTGTATTTTAGAACGGAAAGTGGTTTGGTCTACGCTCATTTCATTATAACTAAGATTACATTTGGGTACAGAACAAGTGGAAAGCCTAGGTGGAATAAAAAGGTCGTTGCTCATGGCGTTTAGGTAAAATGTTTTAATAACAATAGGGCGAGAAAATACTGGTACTGCAAATCTGGTTAACAGAAAATTGAAGGAATTGAAGAAAAGGTCGCTAATAAAGCAGGTAAACAAAAATGTTTAATAGGCGTTCATTTCAGAATTCTTCGGTACAACCACATCTTAAAAGCAAATAGTCTCTGTATCTCTGTTCTCTTTAGTGTCTAGCATTCTACACAGTAGTAGAGGAGCTATGACAGTTCTATAGCAATTTCGACCATTTCTACATGTAAATCTCCATAAGAAAATCTCAGGTCCATCCTGGTAATTTTTGTTCCCAAGTCGCCGACTTGAGCTATAGCTTATTTCTCAACCATCCTCGGAATCTCGGCCATCTATCATCGGAACCTCTCGGCCATCCCCGGAAATATCTAAATTAATATTGTAGGGCTATAAAGGTGTGAAAGTGTGGAAGGTTCTTATGAGAAATGCCATGTGGTATAGGTAACATCATTCAAAGTGTGGAAAGTCTCACTCCACGCGTGGAAGTGTGGCAATATATGATAATTAATCATAGGAAAGTTAATCGGGGCATGGAATCGAGAAAAACTAAAAGTAACTCTAAGTTCTAACAGCCAAAAACATGATTTATTAAATATCTTATATTTTTTCACAAGTACCGCTAAAACAGCCTTTTGAACAGCTTTTTAGACGGATAAAACAGTTTTCTGAACAGCTAAAACAGCAAATTCGTGCCATTCTATGTGTTTGTATGAAAAGGGGGCGCCGCCTAGCGGTACTTGTGAAAAAATATAAAATATTTAATAAACCATTTTTTTTTTGGTTAGTTTTTCTCGATTCCATGCGCCGATGAACTTTCCTATAATAATTATCATACATTTCCACACTTCCACGCGTGGAGTGAAACTTTCCACACTTTGAATGATCTTACCTGTACCACATGGCATTTCTCATAAGGACCTTCCACACTTCCACACCTTTATAGCCCTACATTATTAATTTACATATTTCCGGGGAGCATATTTACTCATCCTCACATACGATGGCACCAGGGTGCTGAAAACTGTGAGCCTTTGTAAACAATAATTACGCTACAAAAGCTCACTGATTTCGGCACCTACGTAACTGGCTATCATAGGCACCATGGTGCTGAAATCGGTTAGGTTTTGTAAGCATTTGTAGCGCTACAAAAGCTCACTGATTTGGGCACCTGGAATACGCTGTTATATAATATTTCGCTTTTCACATGGCCTATTCAAGAAAAGGAAACTAACCAGGTGCTAACCCAAACTAACCGAAGACATACCCAAAATCAAGAAAAAACTGTCTCGAAACTTAACCTAAAAAAAAGCAACGGGGTTTGAACCCGGACCGTCCAGGTGAGACCCAGCCATCTAAACCTCTAGACCACGAGAGCTCTTACCGCAAATTGATTGCACCGTGAAGACATGGCGCGATTAGGTGCCCAAATCAGTGAGCTTTTGTAGTGCTAGAAACCCTTACAAACCCTAACCGATTTCAGCACCCTGGTGCCGTCGTATGTGAGGATGTGTAAATATGCTTCCGGGGACGGCCGAGAGGTTCCGATGATTGATGGCCGAGATTCCTAAGATGGTTGAGAAATAAGCTATAGCTCAAGTCGGCCACTTGGGAACAAAAATTACCAGGATGGACCTTAGATTTTCTTATGGAGATTTACATGTAAAAATGGTCGAAATTGCTGTAGAACTGTCATAGCCCCTCTATTCTACCCCATAAAAGAGCACACATACCACCTTAGCAATCTTATTTTCAAGTCTAACGTAAGGCCGCTGCTGGAGAATGCTCGTTTCATCCTCCAAAAGGTAGCTCTTGTGTACTCTATTCGTGTTCTGATTTCTTCCGAGCAATGATTATTTTCATTTATCATAGTGCCTAAGTATTTATATTTATCTACTCTTTCGATCGTTTGATTTTCTGGCTTGACGTTCCTTTGATATGAGCACAAACTTGGTCTTTTTGGCGTTCAAAGCCAGTCCGTGTTCTTGGCTAAATCTGGCCACTTTTTCTAGAACTGCAGATGGTTCAAAGGTTGCTATTATAATTGTATCATCAAGTTATCTGATGTTGTTTATCATCTTTCCTGCTACTCTTATTCCTCTGTTTTCATTCTCTAATATGTAACCAGCCTTAAGCGTTGGGTGTCAAATATGTAACCTTGCTTATTAGTTGCTCATTAAGTGGTCCATATGCCAGGTTTACTCGGCGGATTTAATTTCCTTTAAGGGCGTTAAATATCTATAGGTAAACGAATTGAGCTCAAGTCGATTCCGATATCAAGGCGAGAAATTAAATTTGTAAATTTGAGTTATGTGAAATAAATTACTGCCATGAGCTTTACAGCAAAGCAGAGTAAAAAATAATTCAATCAGTTATTCTGACACTAGCCAAATGAATTCCCTAACTAAGGTAATATCAGATATAATAAAGATTAAATTAAGTATCTACGTAGCAACTATGAAAAGATGCAGAAATATATACATAATGTACAAAATTAGAAAACTTACAGCCTTTTTAAAGGTAAGCTCGACGATAAGGAAAGCAAACAACCTACAGTCGCTTAATTATGAGTTCATTAACTAAAATCCTATATAATGATAAGCTATACACGGTAATTAAGGCAAATGACCTACAGTCGTTTAATTATAAATTAATTGATTGAAATGATACGTAACGATAAGCTATATACGATAAGGAAAGCAAACGGCCTGCAGTCGTTTATATATTATACATTCATTAATTAAAATGATATGTTACGACTATATCAAAATTAAGGCCCTTAAATAAATTAAAATCGATTTTACTTGTATCTGGTAGAGATGTAGACACTGGCGTTTCCTGTGAAGTACGTCTCCACCATGTGGTTGTGTCACACTAACAAAAAGACCGCCCCGTAGGGCTAACTGATGACGGAGTTAGCTAGGTCAGCATCAAAAGGAGGAAATGCTATCTCAGGGAAGGAATTCTATCCCACAGAAGGATCCTAGTTAAATAATAAATAACTATAGCCATCTTAAATGGAAACACTCATGTCCAACATACCTTTAGGGTAGAAGACTATCAATTTCCTCAAAAAAAAGGATATATACCACATCTGACAATTTGCATTCTAAACGGATGTACAGGGTTATCCAACGAGGACTAGACAAGGCGTTTTTTACTTTCCCTGTACTTTTATAAAAAAGAAAACTGACCTAGCCATCTTATGTAATTTTCTCCCGCGAATTCGGATATGTTCAGCAAAAAACAATTGAACATCAAATAAAAGGGCTAGGGGTCACTTTGACATTTTTTTAAATGGAACACCCTGTATATTACTACATTTTTAAACTCTCTAGAAGAATCTAAACACATTTTGTGTATAATATCCTATACCTATCTTTAGCTGTTTACCAAATATTGACAGTTGAAAGTCGGGTATTTTGACATTTTGACAGGCTCTAAAATCTAAACCGCACAAGATCAATGAAAATGGTTTGCACATTCCTATCTTAAGTTTTCATAAACTATCGAATGACAGTATCTTCGAATTTAACCTGCGGATAAAATTAACCGGAACTTTTAAACCTCCGTTTAAATTCAAAGTTACTATCATTCGATAGCTTATGAAAACCCAAGATAGGAATGTGCAAACCGTTTTCTTTGATCTCGTGCGTTTTAGATTTTAGAGCCTGTCAAAGTGTCAAAAAGCCCGACTTTCAACTGTCAATATTTGGTAAACAGCTAAAGATAGGTATTGGATATTATACACAAAATGTGTTTAGATTTTTCTAGAGAGTCGAAAAATGTAATAATATACAGGGTGTTCCATTTAAAAAAATATCAAAGTGACCCCTAGCACTTTTATTTGATGTTCAATTGTTTTTTGCTGAACATATCCGAATTCGCGGGAGAAAATTACATAAGATGGCTATTTCAGTTTTTTATAAAAGTACAGGGAAAGTATAAAAATCGCCTTCTCTAATCCTCGTTGGATAACCCTATCGAACAGGTTGGAACACCAGAAGCAAACTCGCGGGAAGTAAGGTAGCGAGAGTATCGATAAGACAAATCGACAAGTAATTGTTGTAATCTATGAAGCACACATGCAGTGGTTGGTTCATATCCATGCGTATCTAGTTCTTGTCTGAGTCTCGCTTATGTTTTCTACCAGTTCTCTGCATAATCTGTAATGAATAAGTTTTAGAAGAGGTTTTAGTGTCTGCTTTATTAAACTTATTGTTCGATAGTCAGTGCATTGCTTCGCGGTTAGTTTTTTTGTGGGAGAGTGACCAACGTCCAGAAAGCCATTCTTCGGGTATGTGTCCTGAATCGTAAACTGCATCAAACAAGTTGACTAGAATAGCAATATATTCCTCCTCGATAAGGTTGAGAATTTCACTTGGTAGCTCGTCTGGCCCTGGAGCCCTCAGCTCTGCATGTAGGATTTCTTGTTATTTCTGGTCCGCTGTTTTGAGATAGCTCTTCGAGTTAATTTTTATTGTCTTCGAATAGGTCTTTAATATGATTTGTCCAGGTTTTTATCTTTTCTTCCACTTCTGTAATGAACTTTCCCGTTCCATCAACTAAAACAGATGTCTACTTTCCTATTTGAGTTCAAGTCAATTCTTTTACTTTTTTATGTATCCTGAAGCTATCGTATTTTCTTTGTAAATCCTCTATTTCTTAACATTTCATTGTCTCGGATTTCCCTTTGTAAATTTTTGTACTGTTAGTTATTGTTTTTAGCTTTAGGTCTTTTATCTATTAACTAGAGAATATCGGGATTCATCCATTCTTGTTTTGCCTCTGGTTGTTTTTTAAGGATCTCTCTGCTTGGCTTTAATAAGAATTCTTTTATGCTGCATCAATCTTTTTACATTTTTTTTGTCATTAATTTTGTATTGCAGTTCATGTTTTACGTCTGGGTTTTTTTAACGGATTTGTTTAGTTTGGGTTCTTCTGCTCCGACAGCAAGGCCGCACTCATGGCGTTCAAGTCGGTCCGCACGCACTCCTTGTTGGTGAGGGAGTGTAGGAGCTGGCTGATTGAACTTGCAAACCATAAAAAGATTCCGCTGATACCCAGGGACACTCGGATGTACCGGGACAAGAGGTCGCTAACGCCTTAGCCAGAGAAGGGTTCGCACGTAGATACTCAGGACCTGATCCCTGCGTTCTCCACACGGGCTCAAGAGCGAAAGAGCTTTGAGGCCTTGACGGAGGGTCGGGCCGAAGAGGTATGGCGAGCGGCTCCGGAGATGAGACGGACGAGGTTCATTACCTATGGGCCCGCGAAGAGTCTGACCAGGGGGTTGTTAAGCCTACCTAGAAAGGAGTGCAGGGCCCTGATAGAATTCTACACAGAGCACTGCAGACTTAGACGGCATCTGACTTTGTTGAGAATTGCAGAGGAGGAGGAGGAGTGTAGATGGTGCATGGAAGACGATGAGACCCCATACCATCTACTTACGGAATACCCCGCCTTTGAGTGGGCAAGACTCAGAATCTTTGGCGCGACGTAGATCGAACTAGATGCAACGCATCATGTTAGTCTGAAGGAGATGCGGGCTTTCGCAAGGAAGACCGGCATCCTGGAGGTTCTCTAATGCGGGCTGGGAGCACAACGGGCTCAATTGGTGGTCTAAGTCCCGCTAGGGGCCCTTCTTTCTGATACTGATACGTTTAGTTTCTTCGAACTTGGTTTTGTTGAATATTTTTTGAGTTTAGTTCTAATATTAGCTACGATTAGGATTGATGTTATACTATTTCTCTATCGAAAGTCAAACTGTAATCGATCCGGTTTCGAGCGATGTTGTTCCTCCTTCCATCTGGAGATTTCCATGTAATTGAGACGGCAATTGAGTAGCCTGAAAAAAGTGCTTGTCATAACTAAGTCATTCTCTTGACCGAACAGTAGAAGTCTATCTCCTCTTTATTTTTTTGTTCCCAACCCATACTCGCCGACATATTTTCCTTTCTGATGTTCGCATTAAAATCATCTCTGCTTCGTTTCATACAAACATTATTGCTGACACACTTGCCTATAATATATGCTGTCAATTGCCGTTCTGCTGATACCCCTGCAGAAGTCGATTTCAGATATATTTAGCTCCGATATGATACAAATGAAATAAAACTAATCTTTAAAAAATTTTACTAAATGTTGTATCACCAGCTGCCGAACTATCAACTATATCTTTTCTGTTACTATCTGTAATTTCGAAACGAATTTTAAGGCTGCTTGATTTAATATTTTGTAGAAGACAATTTGGTGCCACCTTGGGTGCCACTTACACATGCATTTATTTGAAGAGTTACCATAAATTGTGATCTATTATAAGGAAGGAATTCATTTCCCACAATAAGCGAAGCCGTTTGGCTCGCACTACCTCTCATAATATCATAGTTGATGTAACGTCTTGTCTGAGATCACTCAAGAATGTCTTTGATCTATTAAATGGGGGGTAGATACTACCCCTAAATTTGTCTTAAAAAAATACATGATACAAATTCAACTTTCATATCAACATATTTAAATGATTTATATTAAACAAATATACATACCCGTCCTTCTTGGGATCCAATACAGAGACTGGAGTAGGAAATGGAACAAAGAAAAAAATTGGTTTTGTCGTAAAATGAAGATAAGTGTCTCGGACTTTATCATTGCCAATGTCGTATGTCTCAGAAAAATGCTGAAGGGCTTCTATAGAACCGTAGACTTTAACGAAGACAACATCAACAGTCTGAAAGTCATTTGAGATATTTACAGATTTATTATTATTATTTTTTAATTTCATTGTCATTATAAAAATATAATATTTCTTTAAAATTCACTTGAAACTACTAAGTTTATCACCTGTCCGGGTACGTTCTCGAAGTAAAATCCCAATGATCTCATATTACTGAAAAACAATGTTAGCAGATCCAGGTTTTGTTCTTTTACAACAAGAACGTAGAGTGGTTCAGAAATTTTTTCAGCTTGTTCAAGAATGTCTTCTGGTAGCTCAGGACGGTTTTCGGGTGGTTTAGGAATGCTTTCTTCTAGGTCGTCCATATTTGTGATGACTTTAAGATGACTGTAACTAAAGGAAACGTCCCAAGTCAACGTCAAGCTGGTCATAGATTTTACTCCCATATACAGCATCAGTTAGAACCAAACAAAAAATAAAAAAATAAATCATTAACGGCTCTATTAATGTATTTGTATTTCGCCTAGCGTGCCCTACATTTCCGTCTGTCTGTTATGAGGTCTAAGATTTCTCGTGTCATTTATTCTTGCTTTTGCGGCTTGCTGTGAATCCAATGTCTTGTTTTTGAATTTGCTTTATTTTTTCTTTATTTCATTTCAAATTGTCTCGATGTCCTCCGCCTGTGCAGATTTCTATGCTTTAAAGCTTATCTCCTTTTTGTTATTATTTTTCAGTTGTGCCATATTTATTTTTGGAGATTATTTCTCTTTTGACTCCCAGGAATCTCTAAAGTTTTAAGTCTATTATGCCCCTTGAGAATCAGGTTTAGCAAAATGAAATAATTTTTATTCCTGACAGTCTTGTCATCTGGAAGTTGAAAGAGGCTCTATGTTCTAGTCCGATTGAGATATTGGGATATTCGGAACAAAAGGGTAAATTTGTATTGGACACAGATGCAAGCAACACTGGCATCAGAGCGGTTTTATAGCAAGTGTAAGCAGGAGAAGAACGAGTTATCGAATACTACAGTCGAACACTTTAACGACTGTGTAACCCGAAAATAGCTTTTGGCAATAGTACGGTCTGTTGAGCATTTCCATCAATATCTGTATGAACAAGAATTCCTAGTAAGGATCGATCATGTAGCACTTATATGGCTTTTGGATGTGAAACAGCCTGGAGAACAGGTAGCTAGATGGCTTGAAAAGTTACAACAATATAACTTTAAGGTTAAGCACAGGGCAGGGAGTTTGCATAATAATACAGATGCTTTATCCAGAAGACCATGCAAGGATAATTGAAAGCATTGCCAAAGAATAGATCAACGAGAAGGAATTACTCCCATTAGGCAAATAATCAGCAGTGGACCACTGAGCAACTTCAAAAGGATCAGCGTGAGGATAGTGAAATGGCACTACTACTAAAAGCTAAAGAAGAACATCAACCAAGACCAAGCTGGAGAGAAATTTCAACTAATGGATTTACTTTTAAAACTTTGTGGGCTCAGCGGGACTCCCTTGTAGTGGAAAATGGACTGCTTAAACGAGCCTGGGAAAGCGCCGATGGAAAAGTAGTGAAGACACAGTTAGTGGTACCAAGGAGGAAGATATCGGAAGTTCTGGAAGAAGTTTATAATGGAAAGTCTGGTGCTCATCTCGGAAAGAACAAAGCGATTGACAAGATCCGCGACAGATTTTACTGGGTCAACTACTGCCAGGATGTGAATTTGTGGTATCGGCAGTGCTCAACCTGTGCCGCAAGTCAACGACCCAAAACAAGATCTAGATGGAAAATGAAGCAGTATACGCCATTGACGTAGCTGGCCCTTTTCCAGAAACAAATAATGGTAACAAGTACATTGCAATTGACTACTTCAGTAAATGGCCTGAAGTATTTGCGAGCCCCAATCAAGAAGATGTTACCATAGCAGAGGTCCTCGTGAATAACCTATTCAGCAGATTTGGTGTTTCGTTAGAGCTGCACTCAGAGCAAGAACACAACTTCGACTCCAAGATTTTCCAGAAAGTTTGTGTTGTTTACTCAACATCCATAGAAGATGGATTACATCCACAATCAGACGGCATGGTTGAGAGATTTAACAAGACTATTGCAAAACATTTGTCAAAGGTCGTAGATGAACATCAGGAAGATTGGGACCAACACATACCACTATTTTTAATGGCATATAGATTAGCAGTCCATGACAAGACAGAACTAACACCAGCCATGATTTTATTTGGAAGAGAACTCTGTTTACCCTTCGGTAAATGATCTAAGGTTTACCCTGTGAAAGAAAAAGTTTCTATACATCCATAAATTAGTCAGAGAAAACACGAAGAAAGCCAGTGAACGAATGAAGACACGATATGATCTCAAAGCTAATTCTATAGGATTTCAGATGAACGCTATAAGGTCTGGTTATATAATCCGCAACGAAAGAAAGCAAGCTAACGCCAGTATGGGAAGGGCTCTATATAGTCATCAAAAGAATTAATGACATAGTATATAGAATTCAACGTAGCCACAGAAGCAAGCTGAACGTTGTCCACCTCGACAGGGTCAAAGCATATTACGGACATGAAGTAGCTCGATGGTGACCTCCTCACTTAGCCCAACCGATGCGTCAATTTTCAAATGAAAACTTTTCCAATACTGGATTGGGAGAAGGGGTCATATTGGGTGGCCACCAAAGTCACCTGATTTGATCCCAATAGACTCTTTTTTTATGGTGTCAGCTCAACTCTAAAATGTATGCTGCCCAGCCTGAATCATTGGATGATTTGCAAAATTGTATAATTCATGATTATCGCCAAGTCATTAGGAAAATGCAACAACATAAAAATATAGACATTCACTTAAATTTCGTTTTTCTGATGCCTTCAAACATAAAACTAGAGTAGGGTTTAATCATTGATAATCATAAGAATAACACTAAGGTTATATTGGCCTGGAGTCTCGGAAATTTTGGACTATTTGGGAAACGTCAAACACACTTCGGAGATATGTACAGGGTGACTCAACTTCGAGTCTATGTATGGGGAACCCTAAAACGGTAAGAGATACAGTATCTGTCAAATTAAGGCCAAATTACGCATTTAGATGCTCAACAAAATTCCAAATTTTTCCGGAAATATCCAGAAAAATCATTTTGTTTTTTCCTGAGCTTATTTCAAAACGTATTTCAAATTGAATTGCACTTTGGCATTGTCCCTTTTTCCGTTCTATCCAATGATGGTATCCAGTTTGGAATCCGACGTTTCATCTTCAAGGGGTCATCAACTTTCTTTTTTTAAATACGAACTTTATTTTTTTTATCGTTTTTCAGATGATATTGGCGTTATTAATATGAATATGTTTTTAATTTTTTTTTATTCTTTTTTTTTTCATTTCATTTTTATTTTATTTTTTTCGAAATTGCTTACTTTGCTTTGACGTAATGTTAAATAGTTAAAGTTGCTTTTGAAATTTTTATATTCTATAAAAATATTTTAAGTTGTATTTTGTGATAAGTGGGAAATTGGAGTTTTTATTGTAAATAAAAATAAAAAATAGTAAAATGAAATAAGCAGGTTTGTTTATTTTTTACCCCAAAGCAAAATGAATAATTAAAAAAAATTTAAATTAAGATAAAAAAAGAAATAAAAAATATTAAAACACTTATTCATATTAATAACGCCAATATCATCTCAAAAACTATAAAAAAAATATAAGTTCGTATTTAAAAAGAGAAAGCTGAGGATGACCTCATGAAACGTCGGATTCCAAAATGGATGCCACTATTGAAAGGGGCGGATAAAGTGGCAATGCAAAAGTGCAATTCAATTTTAAACCTGTTTCTAATAAGCTTAGGAAAAAAATAAAACGATTTTTCAATATTTCGGTTTGTTCCTGATATCTCTGGAAATACTCGGAATTTTAAAACTTTCTAAACGGCAAATTGTTAGGCACCTAAATGCCCAATTTTGCCCTAATTTGACCGAAACTGTATCTCTTACGGTTTTCGAGTTTTAAATAAACTCGAATTCGAGCCACCCTGCACAGAGACTTTATGGAGCAATGGACGGTTTCAAGCAGGATGAGGGTAGAAAGTATGGATTAAATCATTTAACAACTGAAAGTGGACCATGAATCATATAATTTTTGGGCCCAATTTCGCGTCAAAATGTGTTAACTAAGTAACTTGATAGCGTAGATGACGGCAAAAATCATTAGTCGGAATAGTCGGTCAGGATTTCCAGGTTTTCACCAAAAATTTCGCGAAAAAATTGTTAAAAACTGCAGGCTCTCGAAAAATCGTGATTCAAAAATATAACCAAATACGATAGCAAACTGCGATTTTCGCTAGCCACTAGAGAAAGGATGGCCTTATCTACACTAAAATTATTAAGTTCCTCTAATATTTCTATTCTACAGTGTGTCCAAAAAAGTATGCAACATATGGGAAACTTCTTTATTATTAGTTTCTCAGAAAATTTTATTCTTCATAAAAGTTGGTGCTTTCCCTAAAACAGTAAACGAGTATTTCAAATTTTACGTACTGCTTTTAGTGCGGACGCAAATGTTATTTTTTCAAAATCGCGTCAAGAGTAAAGTACCTTAATTTATAAAGATACAGCAAAATCTTATGAGGAAAAGTTCAAAATTTATTTAAAGTAGACATTAGTTACATAGTTGTATAATGTTTCAGTTTTTACAGAGATAAAAGCCCGTTTAGGTATCAGTGTGTTGCAAACACATTTAAACAATTTTGGTCCAAAATAATTGTCCACAATAATTATTACAAAATACAATAATTGGAATGACTAACTCAATAATAATTAATTTGATATGTCAGAGCAAAGTTAAATTATTGGTATTTATTTGTTTTTATTCCGTATGCATGGCCTACTCTTCAAGACCAAATATTTTATATGGCTTTTTAGGATACTTGGGCATATTTTACTCATCGGGTGCAAAAGATAAATAAATTATTAGTTGTTTTACATGAAATGAAAAGAGTTGGGTCTATTCATGATTTTGAGTGGAAAAATTTTTGAGTCAAAAGTGTTTAAATGTGTTTGCAACACACTGATACCTAAACTGTCTATTATCTCTGGAAAAACTGCAACATTATGCAACTATGTAACTAATTTCTATGTTAAATAAATTTTGAAGTTACTTGGCAAGTATACTAATAAGAAAAGAACAAAACATTCTCCAGTGGCGTAACGTTTAAGAAAAAATCGAGAAAAAACAATAAAAATTAAAAGTTGATGTACTTAACTCAAATTTCATATTTAGATTACTTCTTTAATTTGGAACAACTCTTCCTTATAAGATTTTGCTGTATCTTTATAAATTAAGGTACTTTACTCTTGACGCGATTTCGGAAAAATTACATTTGCGCCCGCACTAAAAGCAGTACGGAAAATCTGAAATACTCATTTACTGTTTTAGGGCAGGCACCAACTTTTATCAAGAATAAAATTTTCTGAGAAAGCAATAATAAAAAAGTTTCCCATATGTTGCATACTTTTTTGGACACACTGTATAGACGTCCAAAGTTGAGTTAAATTTGCAAAAACACTCTTTATTCAAAAAATTCATATTTCGATAACTAATCATTTCTCAAGAAAACGGTGATCATTTTCGAATTCAGCAGGTCCAAAAGTATCAGTATCGGATCAGAAACTGTAATTTTTCCCGAAAATTAAAAAAATCGACTAGTCGATATCAAATTTTCGCTATCTTCCTTCAAAAAATCGAAAAATTTTAATTTCAGCGAAAATTAGTTTACTAACTAACTTGATAGCGTAGATGACGGAAAAATCATTAATTTTTCATTAGTCGACCAGGATTTCCAGTTTTTCACAGAAATTTCCCGAAGAAATTGTTAAAAACTACAGACTCGGAATATCGCGATTCAAATAAATAACCAAATGCGATAGCAACCTGTGGTTTTCACTATTGATTAGAGAAGGGATGGCCAGATAAAGCTAAAATTATCAAGTTCCTCCAATATTTTTTTATGTCTACTATTGGCGTCCAAAGTTGAGTTAAGAATTGTAAGAAACTGTAATAATTTTATTTCAAAAACTCACATTTCGAAAACTAGTATTTTCTCAAGGAAACGGTGATGATTTTTGAATTCAGCAGGTACAATAGTATAAATATCGGATCGGAAAACGTAATTTTTCCCGAAAATTAAAAGAATCGACTTTCCAATTTCAGGAGTGAACCTCACCCCCCACTAAAACGATTCAGTGATATCTCACTTTAAAAGTCTTTAGACCCCGATTTTAAAGTCTGTAGCTCCTGTCATTTTTATATATTATTTAAAACTATATCCCACAAATTTTGACAAGCTGTCATATCGACAGGGATAATGGCAACAACTTCAAACTTGAAGGTTATAATCAGAGAAAAAATATATTTAAAATGACGTATCACATGACACCCCTTCCCATTAAAAAATTCGGGGATAACTATCACCCCTGCTTAGAGGTTGAAGTTGAAGGGTAGAAAATGCAAAAAAAAGTGTCTCCTGAAATCAGTTTTTTTTCAGATATTCATTTTAAACAGCAAGATGGGGGACAGTAAAGAGCCAGTAGGTGCACTTGATCTGAACCTTTCGGATTACTTTTAATAGGGTCACTTAACATCACGTGGGATATTAGGCAATAAGAGATAAAAATGTGTAAAGCCTTGTGTCTAAATGAAGCTATCTTGTTTCTTTAGCCGCCCAAAGAGTTTATAATGTAAAATTTCAAACATCTCGAAACTTTTTAGATTCAAACATTAATTGGATTAAAACAGCTAACGAAAAATAGGGTCTTCGATTTAAAATAAGCACATGCATATATAAATTTTTTCTCGTTTTAATGGCAATAATGCCTTAAAATTATCGGACGCACTGTGTGTTAAATTGGCGGCTCCCCATGCAAGGCACCCTCACGTTAATACAAACAAATATAGCGTTTCACTAAAGCGCACAGAGACAATACAAACAAAACGATATTCCGATATTACAACCAGTTTTCATCAAAATACAGAACATAGTTAACACAACTATGTTATTAGAGAATTTACAGAATTGTTCAATACCAAAGAATCTGGTTGTCAGGTAACTGACAAAACGGGAAGATGTCAGTTTTGAAATGCTTAACACCGCAAAATTCAACAAATATGTAACTAGCTAAACCTTAAAATGTATGAAACAGATCAAGAAAATGTTGAGTAAGTTTTCAATGTTTTCTTTTATTGTCTGAAGGCAAAGTATTGATTTTCATGTATTTTCAGACGTTTCCAGCAAATTATTGAGAATTACGAGACGCTTTTGAAAGAGTTGAACCAGGAACTATGTGCCCTAAAAGTAAGTACCGTTACTCGAATTTATAAATTAGCATGTAGAAATTACTATACAGCGTGTAACAAAGTCTGGAACATGTTCAAATAGCTCACAGTGTATCTGAATCTTTCTTCAAACGAAATACCCTGAATTTGATTGAAATACCTACTTACTAAACTCTCAAAAATTCTGAGCAAGTCTGTATTTCAACTGGACAATTTCTAGGTTTAAAAATTGTAATTTATTGCATTAGAATGATAGACAATAATATTATTATACAACAATTCCGACAATGAACTATACCGAGGTTAGTTAATGCATCGATAGGAAAGTTTTTGGAGTTTTTAATTGTGTACCGTTGATATTAGTTACTTATCATTTTTTTTTTAGAATGAACAAGACAATTTAAAAACGCAACTATCGGCTGTGATAGTAGAAAACAATAAACTTTCCCAGAGCTTCCAAAATGCTCTGGATTCAAAGCGAAACGAGAACCGTGAGACTGATAATAAAGGAATAGTGATAAATCTTAGAGAGCAAATTAACACACTCATAACAGAAAAGGAATACGTAACGAAACTCTGGCAAGAAGGAATCAAAGCAATCGATCATTTGGAGGACGAACTTAAAGTTTTTCAGGCTGGTACTGAGAGTTTTATACCCAAGAAGGAATACCACAAGGTAATGTAGAATATATATACGGTATGGTCAGGTAAAAATCAATCATATGAAATATTTGCAGTCGAACTTTCGCAACCACACTGCTGGCCAATAAAACAAATAAGTTATATTTAATATTATTTTCAGGCAGATTTTAATGAATATTTCGGCAAAAAGGGTTGTTTTTAACTTGGCTACCAGACTGATCAATAAGCAAACCGCTGTAATTTCATTTAACCACATCTGTTCATAGAAAACTGCTCATTGGAGGGAACTCCTAGACTTATACCCCAGCTTATACTGCTATTTAGTTAGCATTTATTTCCTATAGTGGTTTCAGTTCTTTAGTACTATAAGATTTCCTAGTCAATCTAGTGATAACTGATCACCTGAACACGATTAACACGTTGATGGACACTGCATGTATTTTGCAAAGTAAGATATCGAAGGTGCTGACAAAAGTTCATCTGATACAGCAGCTTTTTAACAACTTTTTGTAAAAAATGTGGTGATGGCAATAGAGGTTGTGTCATATCACATACCTTCTGTAGTTTGTAGACGTTGGACGTCCATAGACGTTATGTTAGTAGGTGTTACGAATTTTCATCTTATTTTAAATATTCTAATACGTGTTTACTAGCCCATGTTATTTAAATTCGTTCCAATATTTCGTTCAAAACCGCTACACAGGAAGCGACTTCCTACATGGGTTCTCGAACGTAGAGTTCAACTACCTCATCGAGCTTCCAGCGAATCAGCTAAACAGCTAATGCCCTGTGTTTTCGGCATTTTCTTCAACTCCTTTTCATTTTCTAAAACCAGATTCTCAGGACCAGTGTGTTGACACTCTATTTTTAGGCAAATATTTTACCTGTACACCATGCTTTTAGTATAACCTCCCCCCCGGACTGGTGATACGAATTTCGAACGGAGTTTCCTTTTACAACATGTAGTACTTTTCCGGGCAAGCTTTGTACGACGCGGTGACTGTTTCTTGACTTTTCCGGGCCACTGGAACACAGAAACACTTTCACGATACTTTAGACATGTTAGATTAACTCGAGTTCCCGTTTTCGCAGCGTAACATTCTATCAGACATGATAGATAATTTAGGACTAACTTTTCCGAGTTATTTTTGGGCAGCGTAACGCGTTATCTGACGTGAAGTTTTCTATCTGACTCTTTCCCAAAAATTATTAACTTTTTATACCAACTCTCAAGGCTCGTTTCTTGTTTGTCTCTTCAAAAAAATTGAATTCGGCATGTAACCAAGCTTTAAAAAAATTTTTTACTAAGAACGCTTAAAATTCCTAAATTGACGAAAATTTTAATGACGCAATTATTAGCGTTTTCATACTAGCGTTTTCATACGTAAATTCCAATTAGGATAATTAAAAGTTAACATAATTTTTGCCTTCCAATCGCGGGTCATTGAGTCACTGAATGTTTCGGGTTCGGGTCTGCCTTGGTAACATGTAAGTAGATCCCTCTAACCATTTTCGTAATAAACACGAAAAAAAAATCAAAAATATTTTTGGAAAAATTAAATTTTGACGTAGGAACTTTAAAATGGGGCACTTGGGTGAGGGGAGTTCAAATTTTTGTTTTACCACCTCTTATATGATTTAAAAAATTTTATTTGTACGTTGATAATATGTAAGTGGACCCCTCTAATCGTTTCAATAATAAACACCAAAAAAAAATTTAAAAATATTTTTCGAAAAAAATAAATTTTGACGTGGGCACTTTAGAAAGGACAATTTGGGTATCGTACGAAATTTCTGTAAGGAAATATTAAAAAAAGTAGAATTATTTTTAAAATTAATTGTTTATATGATTTTAAAACATTTATTTGAACGTTGGTTATATGTAAGTAGATCCCTGTAATTGTTTCGGAAATAAAAAAAAATAAAAAATTCAAAAATATTTTTCGAAAAAATTAATTTTATATCCTGTATATGCTTTTAAAAATTTTATGTGTATGTTGGTAAAATGTAAGTGGAACCCCTCTAACTATTCATAATAAAAACGATAAAAAAAAATTCAAAAATATTTTTCGAAAAAATAAATTTTTACATGGGTACTTTAAAAAGGGGTATTTGGGTGCGGGGAGTTTGAATTTTTCATCTAAAAAATTGTACCATCTTTTTGTATCGAATTATTTCGAAAAAAGTAGAGTTTTTTTAATTAATTGTTTTTTCATCTAAAAAATCGTACGATTTTTCTGTACCGAATTATTTCGAAAAAAGTAGAATTTTTTAAAAATCAATTTTTTTACTACCCTGTATATGATTTTATTTGTATGTTGGTAACATGTCAGTGGATACCTCTAACCGTTTTCGTAACAAAAACGAAAAAAAAAGTCGAAAAATATTTTTCGACAAAATTTAATTTTAACGTGGGTACTTTAGAAAGGGGTATTTTGGTGCGGGGAGTTCGAATTTTTTATCTAAAAAATCGTACGATTTTCCTGTACCGAAATATTTTGAAAGAATTTTTTTAAATATATTTTTTTTACTACCTTGTATATGATTTTAAATATTTTATTTGGAGGTTGGTAACATGTAATTGGACTCTTCTAACTGTTTTTGTATTAAAAACAAAAAAAAAATCAAAATAACTTTTCGAAGAAACCAAATGTTGACGTGAGTACTTTAGAAAGGGGTATTTGGGTGCGGGGCGTTCGAATTTTTCATCTAAAAAATCGTACGATCTTTCTTTACCGAAATATTTTGAAAGAAGTTGAATTTTTTTTTAAATTATTTTTTTTCCATGCTGTATATGATTTTAAAAATTTTATTTGAACGTCGGTAACATGTACGTCGAGCCCTCTAACCACTGTCCTAATAAAAACGAAAAAAAAATAAGAATATTTTTCGAAAAATTGAAATTTTGACGTGGGTACTCTAGGCAGGGGTATTTGGGTGCGGGGAGTTCGATTTTCGCATCTAAAAATTCTACGATTTTTCAGTCTCGAAATATTTTATATTTTAAACCGCTCGTAAGGATAGATAAATATAAAAATTTAACAATCCTTTAAGGTAACCCGCCTATTTAAAATATTATTTCATTAGACCATATACATTCGGTTTTGAGCCACCATATATATAGGTAAAGAAATAACAAGAGAAAAACAAGTCATAACTTGAAGTCGGGTTTTGCGAGGTTTTTGGAGGGAATCCGAAAGCATATCGCTAGAGAACGAGGATAGATAGACGCAGTACACGGTCTATTTTGGTGAATTGTTTTGCTTCTATTTTAACATTTCATTACAGGTCAGTAAAATTTATAGTATTGTTATTAACATAATTTGTGCAAGTATTTCTTTTATTCTCATGTGTAATTCATATTTGATGGCATAACCTGTGTACATATTTAATGAAATCGTGTTATGCTGTGAACAGCACTGCTTTAAATGAAAACAGAAAATGTATTATTTGCTGTTTTTTCGTGCTAGGATTTTAAATTTAGTATGACTGAGAGTGTACGCAAGGGCCTTGATGAATCTACTAACCATTTCCTACCCTGACGGGGGAATATCCTAGTTATAAACGTAATGATCATTCTAGAGATATTGTCCCAATTTGCAACTAAATAGCTGGGTAGCCTCCGTAGTCCAGGACCTCAGTACCTTCCAACGGCGTCTGGCTAACTAACAAAAACCCCTTCAGTTTTAAATGTATTGTTACAAGTGTGGAACTACGAATTATGGTACGGGAGACAGTAATTTAATTAATTATTATACGAATACATGTTATACAGCTTAATTCGGTTTAGGAATTTAAATCGAGGGTTTCTCTGCCGTACTCTTTCCCCTCGTGAATTCCAGGCTCAGTCCGGCACGGTTTTCTCTAATAATTTGGCTCCTTTTCTCTAATAAATTAGGTATTAGGAATCTGTGGTTTAATTTACATGACGCACTTTTTCCTCAAAGTTCCCTAATTTTGTTACCATCGGACGCATTATTAGTAAGCAAAATTGTGCAAGATATAATAATAACACAACGTAGGTATTGGTCTTCTTTTTAATCTATTTGTTTTTAATCTATTTTGACGATCATTGGCAAAATAAACGCAAAGCACAACTTATCTCATTCAACTATGTTGAACTGACCCGGGTAGGTTATACTACATCTTTAACCGCTCGCAAGGAAAAATGTTACTAACAAAAGCAGGTAGCGACACATAGATTAAAAAATATATATTTAGGACAGTGATACATTATTGTTACAAATACAAAATACAATAAGCATTTAATATACTTTTAAGCTACTTTTCCTCTTCATAGCATTCTTCAAAGTATTCTGGACATAATGGCAGATTGTTCGGTCCACATTTGCATCTGCAACTATAGCCTCCGTTCGGATGTTCTTTTTCATGCTTACTCAGCATTTCAAGAACAAAATTTATTGATTACTATTAGGAGGTATAGGATTTCTTTCAGGCCAACGCTCAGATGCTGCATTCTTGGAGCTTCAATCAGCTTCAGACAATTCTGCGATTGTCCTGGATTTGCCTTCACAGCAATAAATCTTTATCTTTTATGTCTGGGTCCGATAACTATACCTTCTCGTCTATAAACGTTGTGTCACTCTATTAACGTCTCTAGACGTCCTGTCCATCAAAGTGTTGCTGGTGTTTTTTTTTATAAATAAGCCCGTAATCAATATAGATCGCCAAATTGCCTTAGACTCTTAGATATTTCTCCACTACTTGAACATATTTTCCAGCTAAAATATTTTTACGAGGAGAAAATCAACGATCTGGAACTAAAATTGACTTCTACAGAGAAGAAATTGGAAGAGAGTATTAAACAAGCAAAAGCTAAAATAGAGGTGAAACATTGTGAAATCGACCAGTCGCTAGAAAACCAAGCCAGCGCTCTAAAAATAGTGAAAAACTTGGAAGCCGAGGTGTTAAAATTGCAAAAGAGGCTGCAGGAAACCGTTGAAGAAAAGCTCCGATTGGACCGAAGTTTGGAAAATAAAGAAGAACTTATACAGAGTAAGTAAATAGGTCAGATTTTGTTCATTTCTTACGGTCATCTAATCAGAATGAATCAAGCTTGCGGTATCGTGGGCTGTCTACGCAAAAGCATGCAACGCTCAAAGCTGGACGCATTCGTTTTGTTTTGATGAGGTTTTGAACCCATGAAATTAGCGAAAATCGGAAAATGGCAAATATTTTTGAAAAAGAGGATCAAAAAAGCGACATGAGAGTTCGATAGGGAATTTCTAGGTGAAAAAGTCTCTAAATGCTTCTCTGTCAGTCTCTGTAACATATTAGGTCGAATAATCATCTATCTAACAACCAAATGTCCAGTAAATATGTATTATGCCGGTCTGTAACTTATATTCAGTTTTAATATCGCTTTGTTGAAGTTTTGTCAAATATCAAACAATATACTTATGTACTTATTTTTCTAGATTTGAAAAAAGCGAATTCCGACTGCTTAAGTCGAGTGACTGAAGCCGTAAGTATAGTCGAAGCATCTTTAAATGAAAAAGACGCAGCTCTATTTAGAGAGAAAGGAATAAAAGGTATCTATCATTCTAAAATACTTACTAAATAGATCCCACTATTTGCCATCTATAAAATATAGTCTAGTCCTTGAGAGTACTATAGCTAGACTGTAGTTCCAAGTGCTTTGAAAGTTTAATCAATTATTTGTCTTTAATGCAGAAGATCTGGCAACCCTACAAACATGTAGCATTACAGACTAATAGCAATGAGCGGAGCCCAAGTGTCTTAGGTCTTAGGTACATACGTGTGTACATTCGCATTTATGTACTTATGTGAATTTGAACAAAAAAGTTACTAAACGATACAGCTGAACAAAAACATTTTATTTATTGGAAAAAGTGTATATTAAATTTGGAAAAACTTGGATATTTATTTCAATCATCTGATGTGGATGGGCAAGGCTTTGGAACGTCTGTAACAGTTAATTTCTTTGAAAGAAAATTATCAATAAGTGTTGACTGACTTTTTCGTTTTCTTTCCCGTAGAAGCTGGGTTTAGGAGCATAATGTCTAGCACAGTTCTTTTTACTTCCATTCTTTTCTGATCATCTGGATCATTCTTAAAACTTCGACGGTCGTGTCAACGCTCTGGTCGAAGAATTTTGCGGGGAAGGAGGTGAATCAGCTCCACTGTCACTCTTCTTAGTAACTACAGCTTGCTGATGGATTAATTCTCTAAAATAATCGTTATCGAGTTCCTCACCTTATCACAAACTCTTCAACATCTTCAAATCAAAACTTCCCCCAAGCTTCCCTCTCCTGCCAGGTCAGCTATTTCTGGAAACAATGCTCTTCCAGGAAAACAGCTTTATATGGGGTAGCTTTAAACGATGTATTACTACATAAAATAGCTGTTAAATTTCCCATATATAATGAAATTTTATATACTTAATACTAGTTTACTTTTTCAGAGGAGAATGAAAAATTAGTTCAAGAAATGATGCAAATAGTCAAAGAATCACAAGAGAAAATTAAAACTGAAACAGTGCGAATCGACACAGAATATAACGAAAGACAAAAGTCTCTGCTAGATGAACTTGCTAAAGCACATAATGAAATAAAAAATAAATCAAGTGAAATCGAAGCTATGAACAAAAAATGTAGTTTGCTGGAAAACGAGATCGAAAGGATGCATAGAGGACATTGCACTATAGAAGAAAGCGATATTAATAAACTACTGGTATTAGAGAAGAATTTGGAATCAACTTTCCAGAAATTGGTTTGTATGCAATATCGATAATTAATCATAAATGGCAAATGTTGTTAGCTATATCAATCCTTAATTATTTGATAATATCCTTTTCTTTTTTGCAGTTGAAGTCCGAAAAGCAAAACATTCAATTAGTGTCAGATAAAGAGGTCATGAAAAACGATTTAGATCAAATGGCAAATATTTTCGAAAGAAATCTGAAAGCCAAAGAAGTAGAAATATCTACGTTAAAATCGAAAATAAGTCGACTGGAAACTGAACTAAATGATAGCTATGAGCAAGTGAATCATATAACAGAAAAAATGATGAAAGTAAATGAACAAATTACGAAGACCGAAAATGAGTTTAAAGAGCAAAAGGAGAACTATGTAACGTATGTATCAAAAACGATACTTACATGTTCAAACAATAATAATTTTATTTTAGGTTCTTCAAAACGACATATGACGAAAAGGTTGAACATCTAAGCAAGAACTATAACAATAACATCAAAGAGCTACAATTGCAATTGGAAAAAAAGAGCGAGATTCACCAAAAATGGCGAAAAGAAACCAGAATAATAACAGAAAATTTGGAAAAATTGGTAACGAATTTGAAGCAAGAAATACAAAGTTTAAAGAAGGAAAACAAAACCTTGAAAGAAACGCTGAGGAAAACGGAGGAGAAAGTGAAACAATACAAAATGTTTTTAGAACTGATTTCGAAAGATGTAAATAAAATTAGCCATTTAACTTTAGGCACTGGTGTTAGTTGACAAATAATGTTAGTAAACAATCTTCTGTTATATTTGTGTATTTCCTTTAAATGTTATTGACTGTTATTGGCCTTCTAAACAAATTAAATCGTGCATGGATTCGGATTGTGTGGGTTTTACTGCGTGTGTTTCAATTTGTCCTCATTTATATGGCGCCCAAATCAGACAGAGATTTCCAGTCAATATTTTTATTTAAGCTTCATGCTGATGCGATGGTAATTATTTTTTATAGCGAGCTATCTATGAAGTAATTCCAAATGTATTTGAATAGAAAAATGTATAAAATGTGCTGGACGAAATGGTGAATGTGCTAAGGAAGTTGTAGTTAGATGCCTTACTTTTTCTTGTGAAAAGGTTGTAAACCTTACAACAATAATGGCAGCATTAACAATAACAAACAAAATGATAAATTAACATTTTCAACTAAAGAATGGATTATAGAAAGGCTAAAAATGTCCTAAAAGTGGCAAATTCTAGAGATATCTTGCTTTTAAAAAAGCCATGATCTCTAAAGATAGCATCTAAACTAATAATAACATTTTATTTATTCAATTCTTAAAATAAAAGCAATGAACAAGTGAACCATATGGCAGAACAAATTACGAGGACCAAAAATGAGTTCAAAGAGTAAAGGAAAATTATGTAACACTACAATCAAACACGATACTGACGATTCAAATTCAAATTAAAATGGTCTCTATTAAAGATAAAAATTATTTCAGAACTAATTTCCTATCTAAGTCTATCCTAAATCCTAAATTTGGGTTATACCAGCTTGTATAATTAGTTAAAAAAAAATTTGTTAGTCAAAAAGAGTTAAGAAAAGATGACAATAAAATGGAATAAAATGGTTACATCAGATGGACACTAGATCAATTAAAATAACATAGATACAAGGAACAACAAACAACACATCGGAAACAATGTTTGCAGGAGACTTCAATCTTCAGCAGGTCCATGATTCAGAAATTCTTGGATTGTGGTATGGTTCAATCCCTACAAGCAGGTTTTTAATAGATTTCTTAAAAGCGCCAAGAGGTTCCAGCTGCCTAATATTATTTGGCAATGGGTTAAAAAATTGAACACACGAGTAAGTAGGACCGTTCTCAGTAGCGATAAGCCTATGTTGAGGAGGGCAAAACCCTGTGAACCTAGTTGGAATAATTCTTTGTGAAATAAACTCACCAAATCTCTCCCCATTCTTAAACAGGAATAAAAGATACTCACATATATAAAGCCCATAAGTTGTCAGAAGTCCCAAGTCTCTAAACCTTCCCCTACATATGAGTCTCTCCTCCTTAAGTTGAGCAAGATTCTGACATTTTTTGAGCTAAGAAAGCTCTATCTGCATTCCTACTTCCTCCCCAGAACATTATGCTATATTTTTGCAAAATATACAGTTTTTAGATTGTCCAAGTATAAATATTGCAGACAATTGAGAGATGTTGTACCCAATCAAGGTTCTGATCAATGTAGAGACACAGAAACTTTGTATATTCGGTCAGAGTTTGTGTTGATTCATTGAGAGAAACAACCCTTGGTATGTCCTTATTTTTTTTGCTTGGTTCGAAAGCAGATTAAATTTGTTTTTTCAGCATTTAGAACTAGTTTATTCTTGGAAACCAGTTCTGTACTGCTATCAGTCGATCTGTGGAGATCTCAAGAAGCTCTGACAGTGCTGACCCAATTATTAGCAGGTTGGTCTCATCAGCAAAATTTGTAAGGTGGGAGTTTTTATCCAGTATTTAACTGGCTAAGTTATTAATGTCAAAAATGAAGGGCAAAAGGCCGTGACACTGCCTTGGGATATAGCCATTAAGATTTCTTCCTCATTGGAAAAGTACTTAACCCCTCGGTCTCAATAATTACCTTTTGCTTTCTATGTAGGAGGTACGAGTATATCCATTGCATGGCTGGTCCACGCACTTTAATTTTTCGAGCAAAATGCAGAAGTCAATACTGTCGAATGCCTTTGACAAATCCAGGAATACACCCAAAGATAGGTTCCCATTCTCAAAGCTATTAAGAACAAAACTCCAACGCAACAAAACCATAAGTTGCAGTCTGCACTGATCTTCCTTCGAGAAAACCATGCTGGGATGAGCTTATTAATTTTTCTGCACAGAAGAACCGCAGAAGCCTTGAGCACACTGCAATTTCAAAGACCTTAGAAAAGCTGGATAATAAGCTAATACGCCTGTAAGTAGTTTTCAACAAGAGTTTTGTCTCCCTTTTTGTATAAACCATACTCAGTTGTTCAGGAAATAAACCATACTCAAATGAACTATTGATGATGTGACACAAGGGCACTACAACCTCCTTTGCACAGTGCTTCAATAGATTTGCTGAATTTTCATCAAACCCAGAGCTTCTCTTGTTTTTAAGTTTTGAAATAATCCCAGATACCTCAAATGGTATGACAGGAGATAAAAAGAATGCTTTGTTATTGGATATTGCAGGAAAATGGCACTTGAGATTGATTTTTTATGAAACGTGGAGCCGCATTGATCATAAAATTGTTGAACATGTACGATATTTCCGCAGGATGTCCTGGTATCTTTGATGTCTGTGAAATGCGGAATGAAGGGCGCCCGGAGATCCGAATGGCCGGGGAGTTTACTTCCGGAATATTTTGATCCTGGAAGCACCATCATGTCCACATATTCCTACTGTGGAATAATAATATAAAAGCTGAGAACATTTTCTATCTATTGTGCCAATTTGCCTTTGACTTAATGGCCACCTAAAAAGTTAAATCGTGCATGGATTCGGGTTGTGTGTGTTTCAACTTGTACTGATTTGTAGCGCCCAAATCATAGCTTTTGAACTTTCAATGAAAATAGGCAATAATCTAGAGAGTTCCAGTCAATATTCGAATTTAAGTTTCATGCTGATCCGATGGTAATTATTGCTTTGTAGCTAGCTACCTATGAAGTAATTCCTAATGTACTGAAATACAAAAATGTGCTGGACGAAATGGGGAATGCGCTAATACATGTCCCTTCAGATATGGTCAGATGATGAATTAATAAATAGAATGGCTAAAATTGTCCTAAAACTAGAAAATTCAAGATCTATATAAAGAACCGAGTTTGTAAATTGACTTTTATTTTTAAAAAAATCATGGCCTCTAATGACTATCTTTAAGCTAGTAACAGAAATATATCCTCTGCTAGTAATAACATTTTATTAGTCGAAAAGTGCAACTAAATAATAATAAATAAAAAAAATGAGATTATACACATCCCAACCTGCAGAAATGTGATTTTTTCAATACAATTCTATATCAGAATGTTCCGTTTTTTTTTTGCAAAAGGGAGGCCTTTAGTGTGCATATTTAATTTTTGAAACAAGCCCCTGCACAAAAACAGTCAAGTTCTCCCCATGACTGGCATGAATAATACTAATTATAAAGGATTAAACAACAGTTCAATAAAAAAATCAAATAAATATACAACAACAGAAACAAAACGCTTTTATTAAAATGTAAGTAACAGGCTAAAATATATGACTAACCTTACGCGATTATCTAAAAATAAAGTTTGAGTGTAGGTATATACCAATGTTAGGTCTTATGAGCTAGCAGCATTGACGCAGTCCTTAAAAAGACTTGGGAAGTAATACAACTTTTCATAAGAGTCTTGTAAGTCTATCCATGCTAAGCCTTGGTTAACCTACAATCAAGGCATATGTTTAATTAAAATAAAGTATTAACAATATACACATATTTAAGTACCAATATGTATAAATCATACTAAAAAAAACTGACACATTTTAATTATTAGTCACTTATTTATTTATCTGTCTAAACCACTATTTAAAATAAAATCTTACCAGGTTATCCAAAGCATTTTGACTTCGCTCTGCCTCCCAATTCAGTTCTTTTTTGAGGTAAGAAACAGATACATGAGCCCTATTTGATGCTGATGCTTGCGTCAAGATGGCAGAATGGTCCATATTAAGTTCACCAGGAACTGACTGTACCATATACTAGAAAAAATTTAATATAAAAAAAAGTTCCTCGGATTCTCACATCTTGCAATCATCAATTATTCTTCTGGCAGACATATTGATAGTTCAGGAAATATCTTTTTTGGATGTTGAAATTGAGGTTAAAATAAACTTTGCACTTACAATGAAAAACCTGCAGTATTTACTGCCAACTAATATAGTAAATTAGTCAATTTTTAGATCTTACTTACTTGCCCTTTGCCATAAGGAATTACATTAAATCCACTTCCGAAAATCTTTAATTTTTGTGCAGCCCTGAGTAAGTCATCTTTTGATATTTCTTGATGTTCTTTTCGCTTCCCTCTTGCATTAATAAGTCTAGTTCTTAATTCTTCTAAGCTAATAAGACCTCCATTTTTGTCGTTTGTTGCTAAAAATGATCAAACTAAAAATAATGACTAATGTTATTACCGAGGTTATTACTTACCTAAGCATACTTCAACAATTTGAACAGCTAATTCATAGTAAAAGTCCCCTATACCTAAAACTGACCAAAAACCTTTTCCAGATGATAGAGGATCCACGCCTATACTTGCACACATTTCCTGAAGCAGAATAAACATGTTACAATTAAAGAAAAACAATTCATGACGAGAACACCATTAGAATAAATGGCCTAAATGTTTAATTCAAAGTTATAGTTTAGAAAATATAGGCAAGTAAGTAGGTAATTGATTTCGGCACTATACAGAAGAGTAAGTTGAATGGATACCTGAAATTGACGCCTAAATTCCGGATTTTTCTTAATCTCGGTTTTATGTTTACTAGCGAAATCTTCTAAATTGGTTTTGAAAAACTCTAGGTGTTTAGTCATCTGCTCGAACTGATTTTCCTGAATCTCATTACTCTTGTCTTTATATTTTTCTTGCTCCAGTTTTTGCTTCTGGATGGCCCCAAGGCCGGCACGTCGCCTCATTTTCAATAATGTTAAATGCTGACTAACTCAATAAGTATGCCCTTTTTAAGCAAACCACTAAACAAGTTAATTGAAAAATAACTTAAAAATTAAAGTCATAAATAAAACTATATGGTTAGGATATCTGTCAGTGTCAAAACAACTAAAAGGATATTTCCTCGAGCTTACCACAGCGGTGTGGTTAGTTAAGTTCATGACGTCATGGTTTACTTTGTGGTTCGGGTGGTGACGTAGTAGGAACTATTTCAATCCAAGGAAATTCCGCAGCTCGCTCTCTTTATTTCTCCCTCTCTTCGTCTCTCACAACACAGGGGTTTCATAGTCTGTCTTACATTTTCTATGTTAATTATATGCTTTAATATGAGTAAGAGAATTATCTGAATGTGTGGCATTGTACAGAATTAAATAAACACCGATATTAATCAAGTATCAAGCGCTAAATTCTCTAGAGTATAAGGTTGTATCGAGGGTTGTTTAATTACTTTTCTTGAGGCATCCTCAAATTCTTTTCTTTGTATATTTAAAAACCATTTACATCATGCGGACTTACAGGACTTCACACTCTTTTTCGAATAGGGGTATTTATGTATAATTACTTGATTTTAACCGCATAATTATGTCAAGTGGTGCTTTTATTGCGATTTCTTCGTTATTAATTAGCATGGAGTACGTACCTATTCCATTTTGTTAATAATAAATTTTCTAAAGAAAATAGTTAATACCTACTATTTAGCATTTAGCAGTTTCTCCTTTTAAATTCATAATGTCAAACGACTTAACCACTATAAATACATAGTTAATTGGTTTGGTTTAGTTTGACGTCATGGTTTGACAGATGGTTCGAGGAAATATGAGTGGTTAAGTGTGGTATATTGTGGTAACCTCGAGGAAATATCCTTTAAAGCGGCTTTCCAAATTGTGATGGCAATTGCCTCGCAGCAGTGCCATAAACCAAGCAATTAAACAACTAAAGCGGATAATTTTAAATCTCGTAGCCCTAGGAATACGCTGTTGCCAAACCTATTCTAGTTCGCTGCATTCGCGCCATGTCTTCGCGATGCAATCAGTTTGTCGCAAGAGCCCTTGTGGTAGAAGGGGTTTAGATGGTTAGGTCTCAATCCGGCGGCCCGGGTTCAAATCCCGTTGCTTTCTTTTATTTTTTTAAGATTAAATTTCTAAACAGTTTTTTTTCTTGATTTTGGGTTTATCTTGGGTTACTTTTGGTTAGCACTTGGTTAGTTTCCTTTTCTTGAGTCCCCTTAGCGAGCAAAGCGAGCAAAGGGCCATGCAAAAAGTGAAATATTAGAATAATAACAGCATTAGCCACGTCTAAATCCATATACGTAAAAAATATATATGTCTAAAACAACACATTGCCTATGCAAGCAAATAAAAAAGAGCGGCTAAATGTAGCGCAAATGTTAAATCCTCACCTAAATCGTTTACGTCGGTGGTTTGCAAGTAGATGTTTCTTGTACTACATATTTTACTAGCGTCACAGAATAGCCAAGAGTTGGCTATTCTGTACTAGCGTCTTTAGACAGCGGTCTGTTTTGAACTTTTCTGCTGACCTTCGGCGACTAGCTGAATGTCGGCAATAATTACGTTATATCACATGGCCGTCCGCTCGCTTCGCTCGATACAAGGGCTCAAGGGTCAGGACCTAACCAAACCTAACCCGATGCATATCCAAAATCAAGAAAAAAACTTTACGTGCATAACCTAAAAAATAATTAAAAACATAGCTTGGCACTGACGGGGATCGAACCAGCAACCTTCGCATCACAAACACTCTATCTAACCACTGACCTATCAGACGGTTGAAAGCGATCCAGTGTACCGCGAAGATATTAGTAATTCTGCCGATTGGACCAACGTCGGATAGCGTCGTGGAACCGAACAGAAAGGCCAATATAGATCGCTGTCAGAAGACGCTACTGTACTACATCAGAGGGCTTCAGAGTTGCGCGCACTACATTGTTGACAAACACTATATCTTTAGGGTCTAGCGAATTGCTGCCAACTGGTCTCGTAGCTCAGAGATTGAATACTGTGTCTGCGATACGGCGACTCGGGTTTGATTCCAGTGGCAAGACATGTTTTTTTATTTTATATTATATTATGTGTAAAATGTTTTTTTTTTTTTCATTTTGGGTTTGCTTTGGGTTCGTTTTGGTCAGTTTCTGTTAGCTGCGCTCCGCTCGTTCTGGTGGCGCAACCATACAAAACTAACCCAAGGCATGCCCAAAATCATGAAAAAAAAACGCTGATCGCACTACGGGTAAAATCTGTTTGACGGGAATACATTATGGCGATGGAGGCTTTTTTCCGTATGGTCATTACCGTAAGTATTTAGCCATACCATTTGCGAACAAGGTCGGGGCTTAGATAGTGCTAGGGCGTTGCTCCTATTAGTTTTATAATGTGTGTCAAAGCTATCGTTTAATGCTGCCAAATCACTGTTCCAGGTTCCAGATTTTTTATGGTGTTGCTCCTATAGGCAGTTGCCAGCACACCCTTCGTCCGGCGCGCGGCACTTAGACACAGACAGAGCTACCCTTCTGCTTGTGTTACACGTTATTCCAGTTTGGGTTAGGGTCTTGTATTCGGTGGGAACCTCCAGTAAGACGGGCCTGAGCCCTGGTGATTCCCGACTTTTGCGCAAATGTAAGCTAATGAATTGCACGACTGAGTTCCTATGCAATGAGGCTTCGCACACTACAGGTATAACCACATGCTGTCAGAGAATCCAAATCCCCGCAGGATATATCCCCCGACCGCCCCACAGGCCACGCTACCGCGCACGGAATTACCCCGGGAGCTATTTTACTATATATAAACTATTGCAGCACAAGACACGCCTCCAGCGACGTCATTGCAAAATATAATCGGCCTCAGCACAATCCTACAAATTCTAATCGACTGCAGCACGCGATTGCACTCGATGTCTTCGCGATGCAATCCATTTTCAGCATGGGCCGTGGTGGTCGAGAGGTCTAGATGGTTAGTTCTCAACTCGGCAGCGGCAGCTATCGGCGGCGGCGGCTCGGGTTCAAACCTCGTTGCTTTTTTTTATTTTTTTTTAAGGTTAAGTTTCTAAACAGTTTTTTTCCTTGATTCTGGGTATGTCTTGGGTTAGTTTGGATTAGCACCGGTTAGGTTTTTATTCATGAGGCTCCGTAGCGAGCGGCAGCGAGCGGAGGGCCATGCGAAAAGTGTAATATTACTTCTCTAAACAGTTTTTTTCTTGATTTTGAGTATGTCTTGGGTTAGTTTGGGTTAGCACCTGGTTAGTTTCTTTTTCTTGAGCCCCAGTAGCGAGCGGTAGCGAGCGGAGGGCCATGCGAAAAGTGAAATATTACTTCTCTAAACAGTTTTTTTTCTTGATTTTGGGTATGTCTTGGGTTAGTTTGGGTTAGCTCCTAATTAGTTTCTTTTTCTTGAGCCCCCGTAGCGAGCGGTAGCGAGCGGAGGGCCATGCGAAAAGTGAAATATCTCCTCCAGCGACGTCATTGCAAAATATAATCGGCCTCAGCACAATCCTACAAATTCTAATCGGCTACAGCACGCAATTGCATTCGATGTCGCTGGAGGCGTGTCTCGTGCTGCAATAGGTTATCCTTGTTTCTTGTTTGTTAGGCCCTTCTTTCGAGGAACTAGGCAATTTGCCAGCACCGCCCTTCGTCCGGCGCTTAGGGAGAGGTAGAGCTACCCTTCTACATCCGTTACACGTTATTTCGGTTTGAAGGGCCTTATTCGGTGGGAGCCTCCAGTAAAACGGGCCTGTGCCCCTGGAAATCTCCGATCTTTACACAAATAAGCTAATGAACTGCACGGCTAGTGTCTTATGCAAAGGGGCTTCAAACAATGCAGATATAACCATTTGCTGCCACAGAGTCTTGCCATCTCCGCAGGGCCCACGCCCCGACCTCCTTCAGATCACGCTATCACGTGCAAGAATGAATCAACTCTTCATTAAGCGACCCACCCTAAATACTGTCCTAACCGACCACGACTTCCCCTTTCGAACCGACGGGGCCCCCTACGCTTTCTACCGTGAATCACGTGAACTTCCCGTGCGAAGTCAGGTTAGAAAAACCAGACTCCCTTCCTACGTTTGAACACCGCCAACTCCAAAGTGGAAGTGTGCAATAGGTTATATTTAGTAAAATCGCATCCCGAGAGTCCTAGTAGGAATGACTCTCCACTACGCGACCCACCCCTTATACTGACTTTCCAGGCTTCCCCCGGAGGATTGGAACAAGTTTTCTGAGCAAAAAGCTTCCCCTACCGGGCCGAATTCTGTAATCCGTTATCCGTTTCCAACGTGTTCATCCTACGACGGCACGACCGGAAGTGCGAATAACAGTTTATGATAGATTCTTGTTGAAAGGTATCTTTTTTACATGTATTGTAAAGTCAGCTAAGATTGGTTTTGACTCCGACAGCGTTGCCTGGTTGCGCCATATAATTCAACTAAGGATAATGCCGGCCGGTAACCGACTTGACTGATTTAACCGGGAAAGGTCCAATAACTTCAATCGAAAATCCCTAGTATTTTGGAAATTGCGACCTCTAACCTAACTTATTTCTTTTCTTCTGTGTTGTGTTTTATATGAATATGGAAAACAAGCAGCCAAGTTTTTCTGATTTAAACCTTAAAAACTGGATTATTAAGCAATGTCAAATTATAGGTGGGTAAATAAATCAAATCTAAACCAAAAAATAATGGTTGGTCAATTTTAGGTGTAAAAAATCCGACGCCTATTCAAGCAAATTGCATACCAAAGATATTGGAAGGAAGCAACTGCATTGGAGCAGCTAAAACAGGTACGCTTAAATATTTGAAGCAAGTTAAATTACATTTAATTACAACTTTTACTTGTAGGTAGCGGTAAAACACTTGCTTTCGCTCTGCCTATAGTGCAGAAGCTATGCGAAGATCCTTATGGCATATATGCTTTAGTTCTAACACCGACAAGGGAACTGGCATATCAAATTGCCGATCAATTCTCTATAATCGGAAACCCAATGAATTTAAAAACTTGCGTGATTGTTGGTGGTATGGATATGATCGAACAAGGCAAGCAATTGTCTAAGAATCCACATATAGTTGTTGCAACCCCTGGAAGGTTAGCGGATCATTTGGAGAGCTGTAAAACATTCTCATTGTCTAGGATACAATTTTTAGTCCTGGACGAAGCAGACAGATTGTTAGGTAAGAACAATGTTCAACAGAATTAAGTAACTTGTTTCTAATTGAGTAATCATCATTATATTCAAAATGTTTAAAAGTAAATTGCACATCACTTGAAACATTAGTATATAAAACAAATAATTATTGTTTAGGTAAGTACTATAGTATTGACATTGACATTGGGCTATTTTTATAGGTGGTCATTTTGATCAACAGATCAAAGCAATATTTTCCACATTACCAAAGTCACGTCAGAATTTATTTTTCTCTGCGACAATAACAGATACCCTAAATATCTTAAAAGGAACAATAGGTGGAGAGGTGTTTCTTTTTGAAGACAAAACTCAAGCAGAAATAGCAACAGTGTCAGGTTTGGAGCAACAGTATTTGCTTTGTCCAAAAGATGTCAGAGATGCTTACTTGGTTGAGCTGTTGAGGGTATACAGAGATAACGATGAAGATGGAAATGTCATGATATTTACTGATACCTGCAAGTATGTATTTGATATTTTTAATTCATTTCTCACCTAGTTTTAGGGAAATTTTTAAAATGTTCCTATTCAGGGTTATTGCTTTAACAAGCTAGACTTAGCAATCTATAATAAATTAAATAATGAAACTGTAATATGCTGTGAGCTAATTTACAAAGTAGCAATGCAGCATTTGGTCTTAGCTATGGATTGACGTATAGTCACAAGTGTTACTCTCTTGTAGACATTGCCAGGTATTATCCATAATGTTAAATGAAGTTGGAATAGAAAATGTTGCTCTACATGCAATGATACCCCAGACACAAAGATTGGCGGCTTTAAGCAGGTTTAAAAGTAACAGGGTGAAGATTCTTATAGCAACAGATGTTGCCAGTAGAGGTAGGTAAGATGGTAACTACTGAAATAATAAATAAAAATATAGAACATATCTACAATGATTTAAACACATCACACAACTAGTAAATATATAGTGAAATATCGAATGAAAACAAAAGTTCAGAATAATAGCATTTTTGGTCTGAAGCCTGTGCATTACAAGCTCTTGAAATCATCTGTTGGGAGTAAAAAAAAATGCATGGAAGTTAAATCGTAAAGTGAGAAATGCATGAATGCGCATCAGCCTTGATAATATTTTTTGTTGTATGATGTGTATGAATTTTACTTACTTAAATTGAAATTGAAATAGATGTACCTAAAATATTTTTTCTTTATCAGGGCTGGATATACCAACGGTTCAGTTAGTCATTAACCACAATGTGCCTAATGTTCCCAAGGACTACATTCATAGAGTTGGTAGAACTGCCAGAGCCGGTAGAGGAGGCAAAGCGATCACGTTGGTCACACCATATGACATAAAACTTTTGCAGGCTGTAGAAGATTTAATCAAAACCAAGCTTACAGAGTATAAACTTAATGGTAATATAATTATAGATGCATGTTGTGTTGCTGAACTGGCTTTTTGTCCTTTTGCATCACAACACAGTTTATTTATATCATATTCATCCAAAGTATCACAATTCACA
>MU184334.1:71772-86921 GCA_016904865.1 Pissodes strobi | reverse complement strand
CTCTCTCATGGTGAAATAAAATTGTGCCACCCTGTTGAATCCTAATATATTTTCTGCAATGCATCATCCTATAAGATAACCTTCTTAAATTCCGCTGCGGTTAGCGACCGATCAACACCGCGACTCTTGGAGGGCTCTTTATGTACATAAACATAGAGTTTCATGACGCCATCCAGGAGCAATAAAGTTCTTTCTGAAAATGTCGTGTCATCTCATAATCTAGCCTCAATGATTCATCCAAAGACACGTTGATATACAGGCGTTCAATATCAAAGCTGAAAAACTTGCCTGAAGCATAATTCTATGTTTTAAGCGTATCTACAAGTAGTCTATTCATGAGAGAGTTCTCACGGAGCATGTAAAGTCTTTCCTTCATGAAGCCTCTCATCTAATATAAAATTTTACCAGTCAGTAGAATTTTAATGCATTTTCTATCCTTACCTACCCTAAAGATACAGACATAAGACAGTAATCATTTTATAATATATATATATATATATTTATTATATAATCCTGTTAAATTTCGCTGCAGTTAGCGACCGATCAACCTTGATAAAATCCTTATAATTTTCTACTAACATGAGGATGATAGTTTCTTCATCTTATAATTAATCTTATAAATAATATGTACTTCATACCATTTTAGACCGCATGGCTGCTAGATAGATAGCTATTGAGTAAAGAGCACCTCTGATAGCAAATTGCACTAGTTTGATTTGCCTCAGGAGAGTCAGTCAACGATGCTGGTTCTCAAATCAAATAGCATATCCCATATCTAGTATAGGTTAATAGGTGGAACTGCCATATGAACACCTAATTAATATAACGTGATACATCTGATCTGAAGTACTATTGTTTGAGTAAGAGAAGCCCCATTTGAAGTAAAATCTGGTTGCGAAGGGACAACTTGCTTATTTCTGGAAGCAGGTTGTCTAGGAAGTCTAACTATATCTTTAAGAATATCCACAAGTATTGTATTCATGAGAGCGGATCCTCACGGTGGAGGGATTTTACCTTCGGGCTCTCTTTCCCTCATGATGAAATACAATCTTGCCTACCTGTAGAATCCTAATACATTTTCTATCCCTATCTACCTGAAATATACATACATAAGACAAGAGAATTGCATCATCCTATAATATAACCATGTTAAATTTCGCTGCGGTTAGCGACCGATCAAAATTGCGCCTCCAGCAGGGCTCTTTTTCAATATGAAATCAGGCGTTGCCTTCCTCTAAAACCTTGATAATATTCTTATTCTTTTCTACGAATATGAGGATGAAATTTTGCATCCGTTTTCGACAAGGTAACACTTAGCCCCCTTAGTACATGCAACCTCCTTCAGGTTTTATTCCAAGTTAAAAAACTTACTATAAAACTTGCAGCTTGTGATGCTCAAAGTCAATTCATTGTAAAGTTATAATAAGTTGTAAGTTTTGGTAGTTTCAGATTATCCCATGTATACATTCGCTATTACCGGAGAGAGTCGGAAACCAATGGGCAGGCCATTATCCTGCGCATTAAATCTAGCTTTAACCTGACAGTAGGAGTGATGTACATAGAACTTCAAAGAGTTCCATCATGCCCTCCCCTCTTTCTGAAAATGTCATGTCATCCCGTAATCTAGCCTCAACAATGCCCAACGATTTCTCCAAAGACGCGTTGGCATACAGGCTTTCAACATCAAAGCTGAGAAACTTGCCTGAATCACCATCCTATGATTTTAAGCGCATCCACAAGTAGTGGATTCATGAAAACGGTCCTTCCTGAGGGGGTAAAATCCCTCATCAGGGAGGGCTCCCTCTCAGACACGAGTGTTGCATCATCCTACAATATAACCTTGATACATTTTGCTGCGGTTAGCGACCGATCAGCACTGCGCCTTCGGGAGGGCTCTCTCTCAACCTGAAATAAGATTTTGCCTCCCTATAAAACTTTGATTATACTTTATACATATTCCTGTACATCCATTATTACTGTGGCATGGTCCTCGTCTGCTGGAAGGATCTTGATGTTCTCATCCTTTTGTAGCACCCTAAATGCTGCTCGTTCCTCTTTTGTGGTATTGGCTGTTGTTTCTGATGTCACTAGGAGTGCCCTTATCTTCCAACGTAGTTCTTCTGCATCCGGTTCATCCAGTTGTAGCGTTTTCACGGAGCTTATTATATCCAACGTCAGTGTCTTGTTGAGGACAAGGGCAAAGTTAAGCCCTTTGCTCAATATTGTTTGTTCGAAGCTAGAGAGATTACTGGATGATCTCTTTACTATTGCTATTTTTAATCCTTCGCTGGTGTTTCCTGCTTTTTGATGAGTTTCCTGATTGGATAACTTCTTTGTGTGGTTCTTTTCAGCTTTTTTCTAGTCTTGGGCTTTCTTCCCAAGTCAGTTCTTTTATCTTCTCGAATCATTGTTGAATGTCTTTCAGTAATTTTTCAATGTAGAAATGTGATAAACTTAATTTAATATACCTTTTTGTGCTCAGTAATATGGAGAACCTAAGTTACTAATCTGACAATTATTCCCAGATTTTTTAAACAATTAACGTACAAAGTTAAATGACAATTTGAATAATTCGCCTTCTAATCTTTTGAAATAATTTAGTGTCTATTTCTTTTTCAGAATGGGAGGGCACGTTATCGTCGTAATCTATAGCTCTTTGTGACCATTCACTTTCCCTTTTTGGGGGGAAAGGCCAACGGATGTTTTTATATTTTCCTGCATTAGACAGGTCATTAATTCGCAATCGACTGAAGCAAAACTTTTTTAGTCAAGTTCATTCAGCTTCTGTGTGCGTGTTTTGTATGAGGTCTTGATTAGACCTAATTCTATGTTCTTAAGAATATTCACAAGTAGTGTATTAATGAGAGCGAGTCCTCGCAGAGGAGGGATTTTATCTCCGGTGAAATAAAATTCTGAAAATTAGTCGTACTTTAATCTTTGATTTAAATGCAATAAAATGGCGCATGTAGGATATGTGGAAATATTATCTAGCATTTTCTTAGTATAACCAAGTTTTCCTGAATCAGGCAGTATATGATCAAGATTCAGGAAATATCATCTCTACACCTTTAAGAGCTACTTATAGGATCATCTTTGGCTTCTGGTCACCAGTTTTCTTTGTACGCTTTACGTTGAGCTGATATAAATGATCTTATGTATGAAGATGAGTCTGTAAGAACAGAGAAAGGGGAAGAGGGGATGAAGCTAGAACGTTAGATACGTTAATACCAGTGTTTAGGATAAGTTTACTTATGTTTAGGATGAGCGGAAATGCGCATAAGGATACTGTCCTGAGACCTGGAGTCTAATACAAATCAATATAATGTCAAGATGAAAATGACATTTCTTAGTGCATGTGATTATAATGCTTCCATGGCTTGCGCATGAACTTAAAACGCAGTGCTATTAGTGACCTAATATTATTTCCTGACTTGTCCCCTATTATAAATATTAAATGATCAAGTTAAAAATAGCAGGATAATTCCCGGAAGAAGTAGGTCATAAAGAATCAATTAAAAATTGTATTATGCTTTATTTTTAATATCAGAAACATACAGCTCGCTAAATAGTTGAAAGAGTGGGAACATTCCAGATGCTAGAAAATTATTTTCTTGACTTAACACTGAAATGAATTTACAGAGCAATTTTATTCGATGAAAAATATAATACAATTCCTGAATTGCTCTATATATATCACCTAAATAGTTCGATCCAGTAGTGAATATTGCCTTTTCGCCATAAGTTTGTTCATATTCTTTCCTGCTGTATGAATTGCTAAATAATCCAAATAAGTCCTAAAAATTAAAATATAATCACTGTAATATTCTAGCAGGAAGCATCATTTTAAGTTCACTTTAATACCCATAATAAAAATAGGAGATAAATACTAATTATGCCGGTTACTTTCTACATTTGATTAGGGTAGTACCTACTGAAGATCAACAATAACTAAACAATGCTTGTGGTATGTCCCTACTTGAATGATATTATCATTTATGACCATAGACAGACCTTTAATTCTGGTGTCATTGTATTATGTTTATTGGCCAGATACGAATGGTGTTCTAGAAGATTCTTCGAAATAAAAATTGTTCGCGTGTATTAATATTCTTCAAGCGACTCCTCGATTGGGAAACTCTTCAATTATAATGATCTAATAAAATATTGTCGCAATTGAAAATTCTATAGTATTATGATCTCTAAACACTAAGTTTTTCTGCTAATGGATACCTTGAAACTAACTTAAATGACTGAAGAATTAGAAAACTTTTACCAAGAATTTTTTTCTAAAATACTTTGATTGTTGTTCGTCTTTATGTATTTGAGGGAAACCTACTGCTGAATATAGGCAAAATTAAGAGCTACAAATTATATTACCATGTTTTATCCACTATAAATCGGATTGATTTGCAAACTCATGTAGATGAGCCTCCTACATCACAAGATAGTTGAACTTTCTGTATAAAAACTATATCAAAATAAAAGTAGGTATATTTTAAAAATTATTTGTCTGTCATTGATGCTCTGTATATATAAGAAAAGAGCACTTGCTTGAAATACTCATATTTTTTATATCATAGAACTTATAAGGAGTATAATATTCTGTCGAATATATAACAAATAAATTCCAAATATATCAAACCTAATCTAGCCAGTTCTAAGTATTTCTAGTTCTGCGTGCTTGACTCATTAAACTCGATTTGTTGGCTAGATATTAACCAGCAGAACGCTTAGTAAATTTTAAAAACAGATCGAGGTATTTATTACGAAACCTAAATAACTAAACAATCCTGGAATTTCTGCGCTGAATTTCTATTAATGCAGCTATTTTATCTCTAACTTTGAAATGCTTCAAAACAATTAACACATATCATTTTAGAAGGCCGTTTGATGAGTTGAACAATCCAAATAAGAATTCCAAACGAGACTCAAACAACTTAATATTATATTGTGATGATATCGAAAAATAATATAATTGCAGTATTCAATAAAATAGGTTTTTAAGAGCAATAGGAGACATTCGAACTGCGAAAAAGATTAATAAAATGTAACTTAAAAAAGTTGTTTTTGATATGTGGAAAATAAAATAATTGGTAGCATCCGTGTTCACACAGATATGGGCAGAGAATTTTAAAATTTTAATATTTATTTACAGGTTGCCAATGTATTACTCTTTTAAAAATTTGATCTTCAATAGTAATTCTATCACTGGCGCAGTAGTTCGTGTAGATGTCTCAGAGATTTCTGGTTTTGCAAGCAATCCCAATAGAAAACGTTGCCGAAGCCTTGAAAATCGTCAGTTTCAACTGTTTGCTGAGACATAGACCAATCGAAGGCAAGAAAACCACAGTTACGAATAAAAAAAACCGTAAGAGTTGTCATTTCCACTCCCATTCACTTTTTTATTTTCAATTGCTCTGTGTACATTTTAAATGATCAAAAGTGCGATAATTCGTTTACATTAATTAAATTTTAATATCACATAGTGAAATTGACACTCTTGTACAAAACCTTTCAAATATCTCTCTTTCAAACATGACTACCCTTACAGCTGCAACAGAGATTGCTTACATATTTACAGGCAACAGTATCACTGTATTCAAGTGTAGATAAATTTTACAGCAGATATTATATAGGTACTGTAGATAAATCTCTTAAGGAATTTGTCTGCTTCAATTTGCTTTAAACTAACCGAAGAAGCAGGCGACTTTTACTTTGCAGACGAGATCTAACGACCTGGCCTAAAATAAAATTCGCTTTAAGACAAGAATTTAGTGCTAGAATAAACCGACAAGTACTCGCGCAACAGGTAATTTTTTTGATTCGATCTAGAGGAGACCCCATTCTATGCTATAGAAAGTTTAAAAGTATTGAAGTCATCTATTCCTTTAAAAATTGCTGCTGATGATTAAACCCCTTTAGAACTTGGAAATGGGCAAAGCCTTTCTCAGTACATGCTAGAACATGCAAAAAATATTAAAATAATTAGCCAAGAAAGATTAACTTCACAACGACAATCTTCTTCAGATAAAATAAATAAAAACTGAAATTTAGTAAATATCGATCCTAACAAGCCACTTTTTGCAAAAAGCTTCCCACAAAAGTTAAAAAATCAGATAAGTATAAAAACTATTTTAATTCAAACAAACAAAACTATTTTCAATACAAAACAAAATGGAAACCTTCCAATTCTTATTGTCTATAAATTTAATCTTATATATCTGCACAGTTTTAAGAAATACCAACATTTTTCACAAACCCAATCGATCAAAAAGAGGCCTATTAAATGTAAATTGGTAGCATCGGTGTTCACACAGATATGGGCAAAGAATTTTAAAATTTGAATATTTATTTACAGGTTGCCAATGTACAGGGTGTCCCAAATTCGAGCCTCATCATTGGGATCTCGGAAACTAGAAGAGATACGAGGTCGGTTAAATGGAGGCAAAGTTGCGCAATTTGATGCTGATTAAAATGCCACCTTAAAAGCTAAATAAATCCGAATACTTCCGAAGATATTTAGAAAAAACCTAATATTCGCGATTTCAGTTTTATTTCTTTATGGCTCTATTTGATTAGATATAACAAAATAAATTTCATATTCTTATTGCTACTTTTTCTGTTCTACAAGATGGTGTTATCAGATTTTTAAACCGACGTTTCGTCTTTGAGCTGCCATCATCAACTTTGGTTTTTTAAATACGGCCCTGGATTTTTTATTACGAATTTTAAGAGCATCTAAAGTTCCAAAGCCAATGATGTATCGCACTTATTCGAAAAATTCATATTAATTGCATTTTCCATAAGACCTCATGTGTTAGAGAGAGACAGAAAACATATTTTTGGTAAGATTTTACCAGGAAATCATTAAAATGATTCTTTCGAATAAGTGCGATACATCATTGGTTTTGGGACATTAGAAGCTCTTAAAGTCCGTAATAAAAAATCCAGGGCCGTATTTAAAAAAACAAAGTTGATTATGGCAGCTCAAAGACGAAACGTCGGTTTGAAAATCTGATACCACCATCTTGTAGAACAGAAAAAAGTAGCAATGAGAATATGAAATTTATTTTGTTATATCTATTCAAATAGAGTCACAAAAAATAAAAATTAAATCGAGAATATTCGGTTTTTTCTAAATATCTTCGGAAGTATTCGGATTTATTTAACTTTTAAGGTGGCCTTTTAATCAGCATCAAATTGCGCAGCTTTGCCTCTATTTAACCGACCTCGTATCTCTTCTAGTTCCCGAGATCCCAATGATGAGGCTCGAATTTGGGAGACCCTGTACATTACTTCTTTAAATATGGATCAGGGCAGTGCAATTTTAGCAAAAAATTTAGTTCCGATTAATCTGACTCAGATAAAGGATGGGAAATTTGAGGCAGGTGATGCAACCAGGCCGATAACCCGCTGCATGGCCCTACCCTACATTTCTGCCGATCAATTATTAATATTTTTAATACTTGTATACACGCATTTATAATTTAGTAGAATCGACCTTAGTACGCATAATTACATTTTACATTTCACTTATCATTTAATTCTCGAGAAAAAAAAAGAGCGCAGTTCATTGATATTCAAAAACTTGTGTGCGAATTATTTTGAATAAAATTACTCTTTTAAAAATTTGATCTTCAATAGTAATTCCATCACTGGCGCAGTAGTTCGTGCAGATGTCTCAGAGATTTCTGGTTTTGCAAGCAATCCCATAAGAAAACGTTGTCGAAGCCTAGAAAATCGTCAGTTTCAACTGTTTGCTGAGACATAGACCAATCGAAGGCAAGAAAACCACAGCTACGAATAAAAAAACCGTAAGAGTTGTCATTTCCACTCCCATTCACTTTTTTATTTTCAACTGCTCTGTGTACATTTTAAATGATCAAAAGTGCGATAATTCGTTTACATTAATTAAATTTTAATATCACATAGTGAAATTGACACTCTTGTACAAAACCTTTCAAATATTTCTCTTTCAAACATGACTACACTTACAGCCGATACAGAGATTGCTTACATATTTACAGGCAACAGTGATCACTTGCAATGATGTATTCCAAGTGTAGATAAATTTTACAACAGATATTATATAGGTACTGTAGATAAATCTCTTAAGGAGCTGCTTTAAATTAATCGAAGAAGCAGGCAACTTTTACTTTGCAGACGAGATCTAACGATCTGGCCTAAAATAAAAGTCGCTTTAAGACAACGATTTAGATATTTTTTGACTCGATCTAGAAGAGAGCCCATTTTAGACTATAGAAATATTAAAAGTATTAAAGTCAGGAATACGTGACTGCTGATGATTAAACCCCTTAAGAGCTCAGAAATGGCCAAATCCTTTCTCAATATATGCAAGAACATGCAGAAACTATTAAAATAATTAGCCAAGAACTTCACGAAAGATTAACTTTACAACGACAAACTTCTTTAGAAAAAATAAATAAAAGCCGAAATTTAGTAAATATCGATCCTAACAAGCCACTTTTTGCAAAAGGCTTCCCACAAAAGTTAAAAAATCAGATAAGTATAAAAAATATTTTAATTCAAACAAACAAAACTATTCAATACAAAACAAAATGAAAGCTTTCCAATTCTTACTGTCTATAAATTTAATCTCATATATCTGCACAGATTTAAAAAATACCAACATTTTTCACAAACCCAATCGATCAAAAAGAGGACTATTTAATGTAGTAGGCAAAGTCGTCAAATGGCTCTTTGGCACTCTAGACTCAGATGATGAAACCCGTTATAATAATTATTTCGAGATGTTAACACAAAATTAAGAAATCTTATCTACACATTTTTACAAAGAACAATCAGTTATATCCACTGTTACACAGGAATATACTAAAAATTTAGAAAAATAAATACCAATCAAATATTTGTAGTAGAAAATATTAATTTACTTGAAAAGAACCAGCTAGATCTATCTAATGCTTTATACAGGGTGTTCCGGTGATCATGTTACAAACTTCTAGGGTAGATAAAACACACGAAAATAAGAAAAAAAGTTCACGTGAACATGGGTCCGGAAACGCTTCTTCAGGGAGCTAGGGCCCTTCGAAGATAACCTTCAAAAACTACTCTTCGTTTTTTAGCTTCGGTACTACTGCAGCTATCGCCACCAATTTTGAAACATGAAATGTAGTTGCTAGGTTCATCAATTTGAGCCTTCCGGACTTTGTCACCTTTAACCAGGGGCGTACAAACCAGGGGGGTATTTGGGTAAATCTGACCCTACTCCTCTTAGGCTTTAATTTCTTACCATTTTTATATCTGATTATGATTCTCCAATTCCCTTTAAATAAAAAAGGTACTCTTAGTAAAAGTCGCTATCTGTCACCGTTTCCTCGGAAAATGGCTAAATCCAGTCAATAATAAATTATTGTTCTTAAACAAATTATTACGTTGAAATATGAAAATGAGGTTCAGTACAGATAGTGAGCATTAAAAGTTAGTCAAATCTTCTTCTTTAATGAAAATAAATTAGATTAGAGAGATTTATTGCCTTTTCGAAAATGGGGGTATAAAAAGTAAAAGGGAACGTATACAAAATATTCAAAAAAAAAACAATTAAACCTACACAATCAAAACTAATAATAAATTTGCAATAAATCATTCACGAGCACCAATGAAAAACTTAAAGTTTAGAAGTTTCAAAAGTACAAAATAAACAAGTAACACAAACAGGTTTAACGAGTGAGTCAAGGAGAAGGCAGAGTAAATTTTTGTCCTGAAGATGAATTTACTAACGCTGTCGTTGACTGACCCTGTACGTACCAAAATAAATTCAAAATAACAATTGCTGAAAATGCCTGCCACCACGTTCAATACATTTATTGCACCTACGTACCATATTTAAATTGACGTCAGTGAAAACATCAGGCATGGTTTGGATCATTTCAGCCGCAACAGAAATCCTAGCTACCAAATCTTCCTCCGACTGAACTGGAGTTTCATATACAAGGCTTTTCATATGTCCCCAAAGAAAGAAATCCAGAGGAGTTAAATCTGGGGACCGGGCTGGCCAGTTGACATCGCTTCCACGTCCAATCCAACATCCTCTAAAATGATCATCGAGGTGCTCACGTACGACATGTGAAAAATGAGCGGGTGCTCCATCATGCTGGAACCACAGATTCCGACGTATGTCGAGGGGCAGCTCATCCAATAACTCAGGTAAGGTGTATCTTAAAAAATTGAGGTACACCGTCCCAGTTAGTCGAGGAGGCAACATGATTGGTCCAATTAGACGTTCTCCAACAATTCCAGCCCACATGTTCACCGAGAATCGATGTTGGTACCCTCTTATTTGAAGAGCATGAGGGTTTTCCTCCGCCCACACATGGCTATTCCGTGAATTAAAAATACCTTCTCTCGTAAAAACAGCCTCATCAGAGAAAAGCACAAATTTCGGAAATTGGGGTTCTTGCGTACACTGTTGAAGAAACCACTCGCAAAACTGTACGCGGGGTGCATAATCATCTGGTCCCAATTCCTGTACTTTTTGGCGATGGTAAGGATGAAGAAGTTGTTCGTGAACAATCTCCCATACACGTACATGACTTACATTCATGGGTTCTGCAACAGCTCGGGTACTAACACCAGGATTTTCCTCGAATTGTCGAAGTACCTCTTCCTCAAACTCTGGAGTTCGTACAGTTCTTTGAGCGCCATTATCTGGCCTCGTTATTTTCACAGAGCCAGTTTCCCTTATGCGCTGATTTACCCTCTCGAACAGCGTGTGAGCAGGTACATGCCTCTCAGGAAACCGCTCCTGATACAATCTTGAAGCGGCTCTTCCATTGCAATGAACTTCGCCATAAATTAATAGCATATCGGCATATTCGGCGAAAGTATAATCCATGATTCACTGGCGACACAATATTTTATTGACAGATTTTTGACAACTAGATAAATTTTAATAAACCAACGCCAACGTGATCAAACTGTGTGCAATAGGAATCAATTAATGTATCTGACTTAGTGGCGATTTCCGAGGAAACGGTGACAGATAGCGACTATTACTAAGAGTACCTTTTTTATGTAAAAGGGATTGGAGAATGATAATTAGATATAAAAATGGCAAGAAATTGACGCCTTAGAGGAGTAGGGTCAAATTTACCCAAATACCCCCCTGGTTTGTACGCCCCTGGTAAAAGGTGACAAAGTCCGGAAGGCTCAAATTGATGAACCTACCAACTACATTTCATGTTTCAAAATTGGTGGCGATAGCTGCAGTAGTACCGAAGCTAAAAAACGAAGAGTAGTTTTTGAAGATTATCTTCGAAGGGCCCTAGCTCCCTGAAGAAGCGTTTCCGGACCCATGTTCACGTGAACTTTTTTTCTTATTTTCGTGTGTTTTATCTACCCTAGAAGTTTGTAACATGATCACCGGAACACCCTGTATATGTCTTAAATTTTGGACAATATAATGTTGCAATTAAATACAGTATATTATGTAATAAATAATCTCAAAAATGCAATATCATTTGCTTATGTAAATAAAATGCGCATCACCATACTCAATCCTAACCAACTTTTAACGTTAATAGGAAATATAAAAATAATATACGTTCCAAACCGAATGCCTGAATTTAAAGAATTAATAAACTTTTATAACTATTTATCTGCCCAAATTATTATTAAAAAGAACTTAATTTTGTTTTCAATACACACACCAATTATTTCTTCCAATCACTATATCCTTTACAAACTCTACCCAATACCTGTTGCAAACAAAACCAGTCTCCTATCCAATTCTTACGTCTTACGCACAAAAGAAGATTACTGGACCACGGAAGAAGAATGTCCGCAACTAGAAGACCTTTTTATCTGCAAGCAAACCGCCCTATCAAGAGACGAAGGGGGCAAACGCCCCCCTGTGTTCTTTCTGGCTACACCTCTGTTACATCAATATAAGCAGAAAAATTTTTAAAGTATTTAAAGTTCTAAATAGTTCAGCCAACCCTAACTCCAATTTACCGAAGCCGAGGACTAACCCAAAATCATCTTAATCAAAACGTATCTGGAATTTTAGTATAGTTGATATTGGTTAATATCAATGTAGCCCTAAATCTAATTGGGACAGTTTTTAGGTAGTTTATTTACTCACCTTATAAACTTAAGCCTTTTAGCAATAAGATTTTTTTAATGTTTTTAGATAAATATCATACCCATTATGTTAATCTAATGTTAAATAAGGCAAAATGTATTTTTGTATTTAAATAGCCTAGCCAAAGTTTACTAAAGATAACCCCAAACCGAAGTACCCAACACTAACTCAAACTCATTAGAAATTTTGGAATAGACTCTACTGGTTTGCTTTGGTTAATATCAGTGTATATTATTATATAACCTTTAATCAGACAAAGACGTACTTTTAGAGATTGTTCATATCTTCCAACTTTGTTTACTTATCTTGTAAACTGAAACTTGTTTTTTTTAGCAAAACATGATACATAATAATATAAAGAGAAAAACAAAAATGGGCCAACAAGGCACCCGTTATTTGTAATTATGAACAGGCCAAATAACGCCAACCGCAGCTATCCAATACTATCCAACACTCACTCAAACTCATATTATTTCATACTTATCAACAGTTTTGGCAACGCTAGTGATCCCTTGTTTTGATTAATATTATTAATACCTCTATGGAATCATAGGGACATATTTTCCGTGGTTTTCCACATTTTCACAATTTTATATACATACCTCATAAAGTGGGGCATGTTTTCGTGAAAACCCTTTGAAAATCCGGAAACAATGCATAACCTCAACCCACCACTAACTTAAACTCAAGTTGGAAATATCAGTTATTTTGGTATAGTTAGTGCTGGTTTGTGTTTAAAGACCGAATTTTATATCATCTTACTTGCATTAGTTACAAGTCTTCATGGAAAATATATTTTTTTTATATCAAACGCTTTCCATGCAACCTCTGAATATTTGTCAGCTGCAAATCTACAAACAAACTTCAATCTGTAGCTGTTGCTTTATCTTTTCCTTTTTTCTCTTTTCTTTTTCCCATTTTTCTTGCAATTTTAATTGTATATTTTATCTATGTTTTAGTGTTACTGTATTTTATATATAGCACTCATTATTATGTACAGAGTGCATTAAACTGACTTGCTCTAACTGTAAATATTTACAAAACGTAGTCAAATAAATCCTATGTCTATATCAACCAGAAGAATTTGCGAGTCACTCGAAAAATTTCCCCTTTAAATAATTTTTTACTCTAACAAATAACTAGGTCGGATAACTTCCCGTTTTAACAATTTTTCATTCGAACAATAATCATTTCGGAGAATTTTCCTTCGACTTATTATTTCCAATAACATTTTCCGAGAAATCTTCTGAACGTGTAGTAGTTGTACAAGTTTGCTTTTTTTTTAATAGTTCATTAGTAGAGTATGTTGCTTTTAATATTGAGATTGGACCATTGATTAAATGATTTATATAAATCTTTATAATAAACTTATATGATGAACGATTATTCTAATTTTTATATATATCCTACCTTAATTGCCTGAACTAGTTTTGATGCTATTATTAGCGATGTGATACATTGCTCCATTAACTGCAAGCACATCATAAAATTAATAGAATCTTGAGATGGTCTATAAATAAAGACAAAAAAATTAATCAAATTGCAAATTTTTTTTAATCATGTGTAGTTTACTCATTTTAATATTAATCCTAAAGCTGCACTCTGACAGATATATGTGTGCTTCTAGTTTGGGCAGGCGTGAACATTTTATCGCGTCGCTCTATATATTGTGAACTGCCAAAAAGCATAAACCTACTAATTAAATATCACCCTGTCCTAAGTTTGAACTTGAATTTGACAAATGTTATATAAACATTCACAGTTAATTATAAATAACTAGAGCGGTCGACGGCAGCGATTTTAACCCCTAATGATGCAGCCATCAGCATTTTGTACATACAAATACGCAGGCAAACGCCAAATTCATCAAGCTTACGGGTCTCTCAACTCCGCTCAATGTAGTTGCGGGCAGCACACAGGTGCGTCCACTTCTAGTTGTTCTATCCCAGCACCCCCATATCTGCGAACACCTGGACATAGGTCCAGGGTGATCAGGTCCTTACCTAACCTGGATGGACGTATGCACAGGTATACGACACCCGGAGGATTCTAAAAAGTAGTGAGAGTCGAATCTACGAGTGAAGTATCAAAATTTCCAGTAAAGGGATTTTTCGGGCTTTTTAAAAGTAGTGCAAGTGCCTTACAAAATCTGTGACAAACTTAAATTAGAAAACTCTTTTTTTTACGTGAAAACTTCTTTAGGCGCGTTGAGCACATTTTTCCTGGGTATTAAATTAAATTGAGCCCTCATCCATCACGCTCGGCTTTTAAACGCTCATTCGAGTAATGTTGGCTCAAGTCGACTTCAGTCAAGCAAAGGAGAGAAACAGTCAGTAACAAGGCATTTAAAAGTCTTATTTGGATCACCTTGCACGTTATATCAGAGAGTATTATATTAGTTCGAACCATCATCTACTTAATTGCCAAATTATAAGCATAATAAATAATCAGCTATTAAATTATACTTATACTCGTTTTTGACAAAGGCATTCGGGTGAGACGGTGGCGAGGCGTGCGAGAGAAAACACGTTCGATGCCCGGCATCTTCTTTAAAAAACTTTTTCTTTAATTTTATTTTGTTTTCTATATCCCTTTGTTGAAGTGTGCACTCCTGTCGAGTGCTCTTAAGCACACATCGTTTCTTTGTTAATCTTGTTTTTACTGTTGGTCGTAAGTTATTTTTTTCGTTTGAAAAATTCAAATTTTCCTCGATAATGTAACTTTTATTGGTAATTTACTTGTAGCACAGCTTACTTTGGGGTATTTTAAAGAAATTATCTACAAAAACTGTCCTATAGATTAATTTCTAATTTTCAGTTTGAGGGAGAGACAGCTGATGTTGTGTTTTTCAATGATTTCACATAATCGCAATCGAATAAATATAATGGGAAAGAAACCTCTTGTTTCAGATACATGTACGTTAGTAGTACCTATTTAACTTGTAATTTATCTATAAAAACTGTCCTATAAATTGATTTTGAATTTTCAGTTTGAGGGAGAGACAGCTGATGTTGTGTTCTTCAATAAT
>MU184334.1:47899-71762 GCA_016904865.1 Pissodes strobi | reverse complement strand
CAATAATACAAGCAAATTTCACATAATCGCAATCGAATAAATATAATAGGAAAGAAACCTCTTGCTTCAGATACATGTACGTTAGTAGTACCTATTTAACTTGTAATTTATCTATAAAAATTATCCTATGGATTCATTTTGTATTTTCAGTTTGAGGGAGAGACAGATGATGTTGTGTTCCTCAATAATACACGCGAATTTCACATAATCTTACTCGAATAAATATAATGGGAAATAAATATCTTGTTTCAAGTATACATGCACATGTACTAAGTAGTACCTACTTAGCTTGTAAATTATCCATAAAAACTGTCCCATAGCTTCATTTTTTATTTTCAGTTTGAGGGAGAGGCAGCTGATGTTGCATTTTTCAACAATACAGGCAAATTTCACATAATCGCAATCGAATAAATATAATGGGAAGGAAATCTCTTGTTTCAGTTATACGTGCGTTAGCAGCACCTATTTAGCTAGTAAAATATTTATAAAAATTGACCTATAAATTCATTTCTTATTTTCAGTTTGAGGGCGAGACAACATAATTTCACACAATCTGAATCGAATAAATATAATGGGAGGGAAATCTCTTGTTTCAGTTATACATGCCTTAGCTGTACCTATTTAGCTTGTAAATTATCTATAAATATTGTCCAATAGGTTCATTCCTTATTTTCAGTTTGAGGGAGAGGAAACTGATGATGCGTTTTTCTATAACACACGCGAATTTCACATAATCGCAATCGAATAAATAAAGTGGGTGGGACATCTCTCGTTTCAGATATACGTGCGTTAGCAGAGATTAGAAACTGGAGAGTATTGGAGAATTACTCGGGAAGCGATGATGAAAACATCGAATACGATATAGCAGGCAATGCCTACCGACAGGCTGAGAAAACTCATTCCCGTTGGAACACGGAGATGCCTGACAGGGAACTTTTCGACACCATGCTTGGAATGAGAAAGGGCGTAAAGAGGAGAGCGGCTGGAAACATTGTGGCAATATCACTGGGGCTACTTACCAGGGCCTGTGAGGTAGCAATACCAACGAGGAAGGCCATGAGAGACCGACCGACGCCCGGCCTACTTGTGGAACGAAGAAATATCGGAACTAGGAAGAAATTGTTTTCGGATGAGAAGACTTGCCCAACGAGCTCGTAGGGGGTCACTAGACTTCGAAACTCAAACAGAGCAATATAAAATGATGAGAAGAGCCATGAAAAATGCAATCTTAAGGAGTAAGGGAAAAAAGCGGAAGGAACTCTGCGATGAAGTGGAAAACGATCCATGGGGACTAGACTATAAGATCGTCCTACAGAAACTCAGGGACATTGACTTAACCGCCGACATGCCTACGGAAATGAAGGAGAAAATTATAGACGAGCCATTCCCTCCATATGATGCGGATGAGCGAGTGACAATGGAGGTGCAATTGAACGAGATACCGTTATTTAACAACGAAGAACTGCAGAATCCTGTAAAAACAATGAAGAACAAGAGGGCACCGGGAGTTGACGAAATACCGGTAGAGATATTGAAGATAGTGGTCCAAACACATTCAGAATTGTTGTTGGAGATGTTCAACGCCAGCTTGGTAGAGGGTATTTTCCCGTAACGATGAAAAGGGCGACCCAAATACCACCTCGGCTCATAGGCCGTTATGCATGCTGGACATGGCAGGAAAACTTTTTGAAAAGATGTTGAAAAGGGGGCTGCTATCAGCCGTGTCGGACGGTGGATGACTATATCTGAGGCAGTACGGTTTAACCTCAGGAAAACCGACCATAGATGCAGTCAACAAAGTAATAACAGCAGCAAAAGCCGTACAGACTGGTAACCATCGATCCAGACAATTATGAATGGCAGTAATGCTTGACGTGAAGAATGCCTTCAACTCGGCCCGGTGGGGTTACATTTTGAGTGCTCTAGCAAATAAATTTCACATTCCCGAATACCTCTATCGTGTGATTCAAGATTACCTGGCAGACCGCTGGTTGATATACGAAACCAGAGACGGAATAAGAAAGAAGAGGATAAAATCGGGAGCGGCACAGGCCTCAGTCCTAGGCCCTGATTTGTGGAACATCAATTACGATGATGTGCTGTGCTTACGGGGTTTTTCCTGGTGGGATATGCCGATGAATTGGTGGCCGTGATTACTGCACGCACAATGGAGGGACTGCAGACACTACTGAATCAGACCATGCGTAGAGTTATGGAATGTATGGAACCTAAGTCTTCGTCTTTGGCTGTCCATAAAACGGAGGCAGTGCTTTTAACTACTTAACGGATCGAGCGAATTGCCACGGTGATCGTAGGTAGTCAAGCCATCATGGCGTCACCCGCAGTAAGATATTTAGGAGTGATGCTAGATACCAAGCTGATGTTTTAGAAGCACATCAGGAAAGCTTCGTACAAGGTAGCATTATTGATCGGAAGGCTAAGCAGATTAATGGCCAACGTGTGGTTCCCTCACCTATTAAGTTAATAATGCGTACGACTGAAGCCATATTGCTATATGGAGCTGAGGTTTGGGGTGAATCAATGCCATTCGAGAAGTATCGATTGAAGATCGAGTTTATGCAGAGACGAGGTGCCCTGCGAATATGCAGTGCTTATCGCACAGTGTCGGCCCCGGCCGTGCAAGTCATCGCTGTTACGTCTCAATAGACCTACTGGCGGAAGAAAAGACGAGGATTCATCAACGCAGAAATGAAAATGAAAGAAGAGCAGTGAAGAAAAAGGAAGAAAGAGAAGAGACTCTCCGGAGATGACAGAATAGATGGAGCAGTGAAACCAGAGGACGATGGACCCAGAGGTTAATCAGGAGCGTGAAGGATTGGGTGGAAAGGAAGCAAACTACTACTTGACCCAATTCCTAACAGGACATGGGTATTTTCGGTGCTTTTTGAAAAAAATTGGAAAGGCAAGGGACTATCAGTGCAGGCACTGCTGGGAAGAGGAAGACTCGGCTGAACACACTTTTTTCGTGTGCAAGAAGTGGGTGCAGCTACGGGATAATCTCGCACAAGAGGGGTAGTTTCATCCCGGAAACAGTCATCGAGAAAATGATAGAGAAGAAGGAGAGCTGGGATGTCATATGCACTTTCATGTTTAGAGCACTCAAAGACAAGGAACCCAACTGAGAATGGGAAGGACAAGATTAAGCTAAAAAAATACAAGAACAAAACAGCAGAGACGCCAATGCCTAAGGCGAGAATAGGAACAGGAAAAGAGAGAAGCCTATGACGAGGCAAGAAAAAGGGCCACCCTGAAGTAATACTTAACAGGAGTTGCGGGGTGCGAGAAAATGAGCGAGAAAATGAGGTTAAGGTTTTAGCTAGTAGGTCTGGTGTTGTAGTAACCAGGAGCCCAACACTGTTCTGAGCTACATCTCTCAGCTCGTGCACGAGCATTTCCCCCTTCATTATGTAAAAAAGTACCTATTTGACTAATTAATTATCTATAGAAACTTTACCACGAATTAATTTTTTATTTTTAGTTTGAGGGAAGGACAGCTCAGCTGATGTTGCGTTTTTCTATAACACACGCGAATTTCACATAATCGCAATCGAAAGGAAAAAGTGTGCTGAACGTCCTGGTGTTTGAAAGACAAGTTTTTACAATTAATTATTATTTTCTATTGGCAATTCCAGTGCTCGTAAATTTTGCAACTTTCTTTAAGTTAACAACCATAGCTAATGTCCTGATGGTGGAAAAATTACCAGCCACCAGTGACGTAATTAGAATTAGAGGCCAATCAGCGTTTACTCAAATGTTTTATTGCTTCTTATTAATATCAAATGTTTTGAAAGTGTATCTTAAAAGACACGAAATGATTTAAAAAACTTTTAGAAGGGCACCTTTTTATTTTGTGCAAAAACCCCCCGATATTTTCAAAATTAAGTTTTTCTGGGCCCAATAGTTATAAGAACATTTCTGAATATCCCAGGGAATAACATCCTAACATTGTAGACCAGGCAAATTTAAAAAAAATGTAAGTTAAGTGTGAAGTTTTTGCGGACATTTATTTTTTTGTTGAAAACGATAGCTCTTTTATCATAGAATGCAAATCTAAAAATCCCAAAAAATCGGAAGTGAGCTAAAGCCACCATTTAAAAAAACATGGCCGCTCGCGTTATTTATTAAAATCTATTATTTCTATAATTACAGTCCAATTTATGCACGTCCGATTAAATTCCGTGACACGCGGTACACGCCTGGCATTGGCACCCCCACTCCATGTTTATGAAATGGTAACTATAATGACACTTTTTCTAAAAGCCTTAAAAGCTTTAAAGATGATGCTTCCATTTTTCTACGCTGTAGGTCAGTCCATTCCATTACGCAAATTCTGCTCACATTTATATACAAAATATGAGCAAATTAGAACAAAGTAGGCCGCCTAGTGAATTTAAGCTGTTTTATCATAAAGGATATTTTTTATTACGCATGCATCATAATCAACGATTATCGCAAGCGACAACGTGCTTAAAATGATGTTTATGATGCGCCTACTTTTTTAAAGGTTGCTATAGAAACATTTGATCTACCTTTTTTACCTAGATATTTAACTGCCGTTTAAATTACTATATGTCAAAATGAAGGAACATATTTAAAAACAACATTGCTTTATTCTAAATAGTAACTACGTAACTCAAAAAAGTAAAACATTTTTGAGAATATGATGCGTTTGTAATAAAAAAATAGCGTATTATATACATGCATAAGAGGCCTTTAAAGCTCTTGCGACTTACAAAACATTACGCTGCGCATCGTGTTGGTAAAGTTTTGCAAAACCACAATCCTTTTGAATACCATTTTAGTAAGTTTTCATGCATAACCAATGGAGTTGTCGCAGAAGAGAACGTTAACTGTCACAGACATGGCGAGAGAAATATGATTAGATCTAGTAGAATCTATGGTAGATAAAAGCTTTTCTGAACTGCATTTTAAAATGAAAAATAAAGTAAAATCATTAGTAGCAGCAATCAAAGCAGTAAAGTTGCGTGATGATATCATGCTTCTTAACTCACAGTAGTTATTTAATAGAATAGTTTGTCTGAAAAAAGTGACAAAGCCAGTTTAATACCACTGTTAATATAATATATCTTATGTATTAAAACATTTTGGCGAAAATGTCGTAATAAAATTGTGTTAGATGGGTATACTAACATCCCTTCTACAGTTGAAATTATTCTCAGCGAATCAACAGTCATGCATATATAAGTAAAGCAGATTTCTAGGCGATGAAAAAAATAAATTTCAATTAACTTAGAGAGCAATTTAGAGAGAACAGTATAGATGAACTAAAAAAAGTTGGTTATGAATTTGTCTCCTTTATGGACGGATTAGAAGGATGAGAAGGGTCCCGAGACATTAATAAAGAACGATATAGACTTTACAATATTGGTATAGCTAGCAGACGCTCGACAAATCTTTTGATTTGGCCGTTCTCCCCCCAACCAAAGATGCACTGAAGGTAGTGTTTCAAATAGTGATTACATTAATAGCAAATTGTTTTCTTTTTTATTTTTACAACCTATCTTCAAGTACAGCAATGGATGGGAAATTTCCTAGCCCCGGATAAATTTGGATGGAAGGTATCAAAAAATGAAATGTGTGCAATCACAGTGCAGCGATCTCCTGCAGCAGAAGAAGTATTACGTCTGATCTACTGTAAATGTCGAAACGGCTGCCAAAAAAATGTGTATGTTCACAAGTCGAACGCTGCAGATCTATGTGCCTTCACTTCCATGGTATAGACTGCAAATATGCTTGTGTTCTGAACGAGAATCTTTTGAATGACTGAGTTTTTGTAATAAGCAGAATGTAAAGATAGTTAGTGGTATTAAAAAGTAAAATGTAAGCCAAATTTTTTTTTTCTTTTTCCGTTTTTTTTGTTAGGAAATGTATATTCTTGGTTAGATCTAAATTAAAGGATCATTTTCTTGTTATGTTAAGGTAAAAATTTCGTAAAAATAAAAAAAAATTGCGTGTGCTTAAGACCACACGATCGAAGTGAAAACTTCAACAAGCCTGGTCATCGTTTTGTCAGAATTTCGATCCGAGCCTTCGTTGCAGAGATACGGGCGAAAAACGGGTTTTCCCCCAAAATCCCCCCTAAATTAGAGCCCCGGTCCCCCCCGTATTGTCCAAGGTGGCCCCCCCATGGGGCGCACTTACCATAAAAATTTCGACCCTGTACCTCTTCCCGTTTTCCTGAAATTAATTATTTAAGTTCTTCCTTCTCCCCTCCCCTGGCCAAAACGGGGGGTGGTACGTGGTCCCGTTTTCGTCCAGGATCTTCTTTTTACCCCGGCTACATCCCTTGAAAAGTGCGGCCCTCTACCTATAAGGGAACATGCCAGAAGGAGCCTTACGTTACATATCCGAGCGTGACGCGGGACGCCTAGGTCTCATTCAACCCCCACAAAAAAAAAACGCAAAACACGCACAAAGAAGTTTTCACTTCAAAAACGTTGAGATTAACCTAAGGGGTAAGAAGATATTTAATTTTTTTAAATTTGAACGGTCGCCCATGTTTTTTCAAGATGGCGTTTTTAGCTCACAACGGATTTTTTAGGATTTTTGTATATTTGTTCCTGAACATAAAACCTATCGACTACCATTGAAATAAAAATGTCCCCTTAAACTTCATTGAAAAAATAAGATTTGCCTGGTCTATTGTTACTGGGTTAAGTTGATAAACTTGCAGTCTAGAACCTTTATGAGACCTTTATGAATTAGGAGAATATAAAAATAAATGTATCCAAATGTGCAAATGCGCTAAGCAAGTGGCTGAATGAGCTTTTATGTATTTTAAAAAGTACCTATAAAAATGAAATAAGAAACGATTATGTGTACTACATTAGTATAAGCAAAAATACAATTCAAAATATCAGAAATTCTGAGATACACTTACCTCATAAATATCTCGTTGAAATGATCTGTAAATAAAAACCACTCCGCTAGGAAAATGTCTAGTTTCAAATGCGCCAGAGCCTCTTCCCACCTGCCATTTTAAAGCAAAATTAAATATAGGTTGCGAAGAACTGTTGCAATAAGTATTATTTTTACGACTAGAGCTGGATTTATTACAGTTTTTAAAATGTAACCTTAGAAATGGAGATGGTTAAAAGGAAATCTCGAAGAACATGGGCGTAGACAAGCGAAGAAGTTTATTTCGAGCTGGATTTTATTGCTTTATTCCATTCGTCTTATGTATGAAAAATTCAACTTTTCTCAGGTCCTTGCACCAAATCGTATTAGGATTGATCGGGACTATCGTCATATAACTGCTGTTTATTTTAGGATTTTACTCTCAGTTTCTTTGCAGTTCTTCAGCAATTCATACGAACGGCGACTAGTGAAGGGTGCGAGCCTCTCGTTTTCGAACAAGGCGAGATTCAATGTGAGACATATTTTTTTACGAGACGAGGCGAGACTAAATGCACGAGAGCTACATACAAGAAGCTCTTCATCTTATTACGTCGCATTACTACAAGAATGATGATGTTATCTTAAACACTGAACAATAAATTTATAAGTGAAAGTTGTGAGAGTCACTCATGTTACACTGCCTGTTGACCATGCATGGTTTTTAAATGGCAATTTTACCTACCTTTGGTGTTAGAGAAAACGCCACATTCGTCTTCAATCCTTAAGCCTTTTCCTTCTTTCTAGGAGGGACAGAGTCAGAGTCATATGTAAGGAACAGATAGGATGGATTTGCAGTAAGTGGCCTAAGTTACTAGTACATATAAATAGATCGTGCATGTTCAATATTCAATGTTGCATACTTTCAGTGCTTTGACTAATATCGTCCTCGCCCATAGCTCCAGAGGCTTCTTCACGAATTGGAAATTTAACCCAAAATTCCTCGTCTAGGTGCCAATCTTCATTTTCATCGATATCCACCGACACGTTCTCACATGAACCCTCGCATGTGACTCACAAATCAGTGCATCTGAGTCCAACCTTCTTACAGTCATAGTTGCATGCACAGGTCTTAGTACACCTACAATGACTCGTTCACCTTAAGTCCTTTTCTTCTTTCTAGGAGGAATAGACTTAGGATCATTTGTAAGGAACAGAGGATGATTTTATTGTAGGTTACTAAAGTTACTCGTAAATAAATTGACCATGCATGTTTTATATTTAATTTACATACCTTCAGTGCTTTGACCAATCTGGTTCACGCCCATAGCTCCAAAGGCTTCTTCACGAATTGGAAATTTGAACCAAATTTCCTCCTCTAGGTCAGAATCTTCACTTCCAACGACGTCCATCATCACGTTTTCACATGAACCCTCGCATTTGACTCACATATCAGTGCAACTGAGTCCCACCTTCTTACAGCTACAGTTGCATGCATAGTGCATCTACAGGTCAGCCTCCAATCGTTACCATGAGTCGTTCATCTTAACCCCTTTTCTTCCTTCTTGGAGGAATAGACTCGGAGTCATCTGTAAGGAACAGATAGGATAGATTTGCACTAGGTTACTAAAGTTACTGGTATATATAAATGGATCGTGCCTGTTCAATATTCAATGTTGCTTTGATCAATCTCGTCCTTTTCATAGCTTCTAAGGCTTCTTTAAGGATTGGAAATTCGAACCCAACTTCTTTCTCTAGGTTCCACTCTTCACTTTGATCAACATCCATCGACACGTTCTCACATGAACCCTAGCATTTGACTCACATATCGGTGCAACTGAGTCCCTCCTTCTTATAGCTACAGTTGCATGCACAGGTCCTAGTACATTTACAGGTACCAACTTCAGAAATTTAGGGGTTAAAAGAGTCGTGATTGCTTCCAGCCTGGTGTTGGTCTTCTTCCAGCTCTATTCTTCGACACGTAGTTGAATTTATATATCTCATTTTATTGCTACACCAAGAAATAAACTATGTAGCTGTGCTGTATTGAAGCAGCTTCTGAGGGTGGTAATGCAGCTTTACTTGAGGAGGTCCTGAAAGCGACCTTCTTATAATTCAATAACCTCAGACGGTTCAGAGATGATGCTTTCCTTCCTATGTAGCCATCAACTGGGACCAGAAATACTTTGGTGAGTGGCCTTTGGATCCTTAAACATGCTTGCAATATTAGCAAGATCGGTTCTTTCTAACTTCAAATTCCCTTGGTTGAAAGGTGTCAGTCATATCGCAGCCACTTGTTGATAATAAGAATATTATGTTCTTATGTTCTCTGATTGTTACGGTCTTTACAGTTTGCATGGGAGAAACTGTCATTGTAGGGATGTTGCTTATTCCTGGCTTCAGAAAGAGCACGTTTTCTTTCCAGCAAAGAGCTACTAGAATGACCAACAAGTAGACATCTTCCCCAGCAACCACGAGAGATGTCTTCGTCTTCCAATGCATGTCTCCAAGTCATATTTTGTGGGGCTATGATGAGAAAAATCAATTTTTTGTTGTCGTTTGGATTGGCCAGGAATTTTTGTTGCTATGTTGTTGGATTCATAGTCTCATAGAAATTAATGAAAGTGGAAGTCTTCTTCATGGATGTTTTTAACGGTTCAGCACTTTTGTTGCGCTTTGCCCATGATTGGGGGAGCCACAAAAATAACTACTGTTTGGGGTCCATATTTCTATGTTACGTAGCCAATATATCCGTCACATATTTTAGAAAATGATTAGTTCTCGGCTTTATAACTCTATCCAATAATAAACCCTCCATTCAGTGTAAAAGCATGAATGGTCAACAGGCAGCTGTGATAGCAGATTCATTTGCAAATAGCCAGTGAATTTGAATCTGAGCTTATTGAAAGTTGATCAACAAACATCAGCATCTGTGAATCTGAATCTGAGCTTATTGAAATTCGATCAGCAAACATCAAAAACACGAGGAGGCGAAAGAAAATCATAAGAAATCATTCCAAGTGCTCACTAACACAACATTTCTTCTCCTCTAAAAAAATTGAGCCAAATGTGGCATTTTTACTTAGAAGAAGATAGGATCCTCGAGAAAGGAGTCACTAACTGGCTCAATAAGAACTTATTAGCAATTATTATACCAAACTTTTATCTGTTCATTATTCATGGGGCAATATTGTAAAAATTGCCAAAAGTAAATATCACACTGTCCTAAGTTTGAACTTGAACTTGGACATTATTATGTATACATTAAAGACAAATCGTAAATAACGCGAGTAGTGAACGCGAGCCATTATGAACTTTAAACGTGCAACGATCAGCACATTTTATTATATAAATTCGCTAGCGAACCATCAGTTCGGCAGACTTTATGTGTTACCTAAACCAATTTCATGCAGAGCCCATGTTTATGAGGTTCTAACCTACCTTTTTCCTTACCCAAGCCTGAGTCTTGCAGAGTATATGTTCGTGAACTCAGGGGTTGCCTACATGCAGTAATAAAAGTCAAATCTATGATAAATTTGTCAAAGTTCTGGGAGAGATAGTCACGTAGTTTAAGTGCAGTGTGAACTCTGAGTGTATTTAATACAAAACCAACTATAAATGAAACACAACACAACTCTTAAGTAAAACTATATTTATAAAACAGTGACCAAAGGCCTATAAACAATTCAAAAATATATCAATGGAGAGAACATGCGGAGCTTAGTAATCGGGTTAAGTTTCTGACCAATAGACATTGTTAATGTTTTCTCACCAAGCCTTTGACCAATAGACGTTCTTTATCATCTTCTTCTCACGAAAACCCTAAACGTGACAATATTTTTAAAGTTGGGAAATTGCCAAGACTTCAATACAAATTCTACCAGTTCCCCAATTAATTTACAAGCATACGTAAAATTGCTCTAAGTTTAATCTGAACTTTATCGCGTAATAGAGATCACCGCGTAATAAGCCATTTGTCCTCCGATTCCCCCAGAGATAGACGCAAACAACGTTACCATATGAAGTCCTCTGTAATTGACATCGTAATCAGAGTTATTAATTGTATGGAGAGGGGGATGCTGTGGAATAGAATAGTGTGAAATTGCGGTATTGAATTCTCTGACAAAGCAGTTGCACGGTTTGGCTGAAGTGGATAAAGGTATAGATAGGTTTTATTGAGGGCATTACGTGTGGTCACGTGCGAATTTTGTTTGATATTTTCATAGTTCCTTTAGGGCGCATATACGAACCAAATTAAATCATTTCTGACTTGAAATAATAAATTCTACAAATATATAGGCGCTAATTGGTCATGCAACATCAAAAGGAACATTTACCCTTACGTGAAAATGAGGGTGCCAATTTCAAGCACCTATAACCTAAAGAACTATCAAAGCACAACTGAATGCACAATGCCAGAATGCAACAAAATTTGCGACGGCTCCTCTGGGTGCTTCCCTCCAAGTAGCAAAGTCAAACATAAAATATATATGTCGAAGCTCTAGGTTAAAATAATATCAAAGTTAAATATGTCAAGTATGCCAATACTCAGTCGAATTAAGACACAACACAATTCTTAAAAAACTTTATTATAAACAGTGATCAAGTTAAAGTTCTTAGTTAGAGTTTAGTCTGTGGATAAGGAAAGATGTCTGCGAAAGCTAATTAATTAAAATATAGCTATCTTCTATATTATGCTATGGTGGATTGCTTGTTTTGTTGTTGACGATAGCACTCTTATATCCTCATTGATGTCGCATTCCCAACGCGAGAGAGAAAATCAGATTGCTGCCATCAATGAGGATATGAACGCCATCGTGGAATGGGGTGATGAAAACAATGTCCAGTTTAATGCAGGAAATACTTAGGCAGCAAACACCGTAGGACCTGACTTATCAATGACAGGACAAACACTGACTCTGGCCTTATCCATAAGCTTGCTGGGCATCAACGTAGAAAACATGTCCTAACGTAATCACGTCACCAAGATCGCCAAGACAACAGCTAGGGACACTCTATAGAGGAAAAAAGGTCTATACACCTCACCAGCTCTTAAGAGCAGGGCATAGTGGTTAATTCTTCTAAAACTATAACAACTATAAACTATGAGGAAATTTTAAAAATTGCCGCAGGAGATGAGAGCTCAAATGATGCTCAAGAAGAAGGGAAGAAGCAGCATTCTCTTTTAAACGAATACCAGTATCAATCAAGCCTTCTACCCGCTTTCTACAAACTTCTGATGAAAATGATCGCTATCCGTTTGAGTCACAAGCTTGATTTGTTCCAGCAGCCTATCGAATTCAGAGAAAGTTATAATATGACTGGCATGAATTAAATTGCACTGAGTACAGCGTCTACAACGCCTTTCGCCTATATATAGACTTTGAAAAAGCATTTGACACAGTAACAGTATAAATTGTGTTTAACGGTAGAGCTAGAGCGAAAGCTCTGAACATGCAACCTTCCACGTTCGAGCTGAATATGATCTAATGGGAGAAAGGACCCCTACTTAAAGAGATGTTGAGAAAGGAGATTTTTTATCAGGCATTGAAGCTTACCCAAGATGGTCGTCTCACTTGCGGACTTCAAAAACATTATACCAACAAACTCTAGAATCGACCAAAAAGTATTTATATCTAGGACATTTCGAAAATCCTAACCATGTTCTCAAAGAATCAAAAATCCGATCGACCTCAAAGGGTTGGTGTGGGGAAGTTGTAATCTACCTATCATTAGCTTGCGGTATTAAAACACTCACACGAGACAGCATGCCAGTATGTGAAAGGGTATTCGTGGACATCAACGTAGTAAGCAAAGTTAGGAGATAAGAAGGTGGCCCAAAGCTTTGCATGTTTTGGAGCGGATGGCGATATGGAGGAACCAATCGATAGGTCAGAATGCTAGAGTTTACCTCAGGTAGTGAAGGCTACGAGAAATATAAATTAAATGATGCAACTACATCCAACAATGGCAGAAAAATAAACAGATGTTAGCCGCACAGAATCTGTAACCGTGGAAATAAATGGTAAAAAGCAATGGATGCAGGAAAATCAAATGAGCTACCATGGTAACCTATGATATATCCAGGAAGGAAGTCTAAGGAATTTAGTACTCCAAACTTTTATTATATATGAAAACTTTCAAACTGGTTTACTATAAGTTGGTGACCCAATTGCCAAGACTATGGACCGCATTGCGTTCCCAGGTTTAGTGTTTTTGGAAAGAGAATATAATTTGGGTTAGTCATGTCATGTCTTTTTCGGAAGCCATAAAATTGACATAGGAGCTTGATTTTCAATTAGATTCGCGAAGAGCACCACCGTGACCGGTTCGACTTCCCAAGTCTCGTCAGACAGGCTATCGGGTACCATCCCCGAATCCAATCGAAAACACAAGTTCCCATATAAATCAAAATTGTTGTAGACAAGCGATAAGATGATACATCGCACTAGGTAGATTTTGATATGTATCAGCTCTTCCTTGCAGGTAGTAACCACAAACAAAATCCATTTTGTACTCGATAGTACCATTTAATATAAATATTGTGTTTCTTGATCTATATTATATGATTTGTCAATGAATATTCTTTTTCGGAAGACCATAAAATTGACATTTTCAATTAGGTTCGAGAAGACGAGCACAGAAGTGACCGGTTTCGATTTCATAAGTCTCGTCAGACTGGCTATCGGGTACCTTCCCCGGATCCAATCGAAAACACAAGCCCCATATAAATCAAAATTGTTGTACGCAAGTGGTAAGATGTTACATCGCGCTCCCTCTGCAGTATATGTGACGGAGTCTGCTTCTCTTCTTGAGTGTGGAACTGCTGATCTTCTTAATCTGACTGATCACAGATTAACCTACTGTAAGCTGGACTAAGCAATAAGATCTATAAAACCAAATAATGTAACATTCAGGAATTTTCGACATTTCGATACTGTTTTATTTGAACAAGATGCCTCCAATGTACACTGGGACTTTGTTGCAGTGATTCCTGATCTAGCGGAAAAAGTGCAATTCCTCGACGATGTTGTAGACTTTCTTTTTGATATGCATGCTCCATTAAAGACTGTCATTGCTCGCGGAAAACCAGCACGTCCCTATATAACTCGCACTATTAAACAAATAAGCAAACTTAAAAGAAAGGCCTTTAAAGAGTGCTGCTAGGTTTTAGAACTCTGAAAAAAGTTTCGTAGGTAGATTTTGATATGTGTCGGCTCTTCCTTCGCAGGTAGTAACCACAAGCAAAATCCATTTTGTACTCGATAGTACTCTTTAATGTAAACAATTTTGATTCATATGGTAGTTTGTGTTTTCAATTGGATTCGGGGAAGGTACCCGATGGCCTGTCTGACGAGACTTATGAAGTCGAAACCGCTATTTTGGTTTATTGTTCGAATGAAATGCGATTAATTTAATAAGAAATAAGATATTGTTATTTATGCATTTATTAACGATACAGTATTTTCCATCAATGTTGCCTAGATGAATTATTAACATTAAAAACATTTCTCAACAAATATAATACATTTATCTAAGTTTCTAACGTATTTAAACAACTTGCCAAATTCTCTTTCTTGTTTCTCTAAGCATTCTAATATTTCTCCAGCTTTTTTAGGATTTACAACTCTTCATTTAGGTCTTACAGAATCAATAAATTTGTTGTTAAAATGGAGACCAGTTGGATATTCTAAGTATATCTGCTGCCCCAATCGTGCTGACGGGATAGTGGATTTAGCAGCTCTGATTTGCTAGATTGCAGTACAATGGCTCTACTGTAGATAGCAGATATTTTTCTCATCTACTGAGAATGGCTTCTGTAGTGATTTCATGCCTCTGTTCTGCTCGATTACTTTCGAGATTTCATTTGGGTTGTGCGTTCTTGTGTCTTTTCGCACTGCCTTGGGGATTTCTTCTTTTACCTGTCTTATGTCTGTTACGTTTGTTATGTGTTTTTTTTGCCAGATTTTGCTCCTTTCCATAGTTTTGTTTCGTTGGGTGCCTTAAATTGTGTCTGGCATTTTGTACTGCTTGAGTGTGCTGAGGGCTTCTATATCCGGATCTACGTTTTTCATAGATTCTACCTGTGATTTTATACTTTATCGGTATTGGGTTTCGTCTCTAAGTGGTTTCTATGTGCTAGATGATGGAGGCATAGATATCAAACAAATGTATTCTATAATTAAGAGTATTAAGGCCTGCCTAAGCATATTATTTTTCCATTAATATAATTTTCTTTTCATATTCTATCTCAATTAAAATTATTACTCGCTATTATTACGGTTACAGTATCAAAAATATGAGCAATATTGACTGGCAGAAAGATTGGTTTATAAAAATTCATAAATTTAAAATTAGAGATGAAGGTTCTTTTGGAGCATTCGTTTTCATATTATCCCTTGAAGAATGCACAATTATTTCTGCAAATATTTTCAAAAGGCCAAATCCAATCTAGCTTGATGTGGTTTAAGGTGACTTGAATATGAAGAACATGATGGCTGAAGTAAAGGAGCATCTTCAAAAATATATATTACAAGCAAATTTTAGGTACGGTTAAAATTAGATTAGTGTCAACAAGGAGATAATTTTCTAGTTTAGAAAAGAGTGTTCTGAATGTGGAACTTTCGTGTGTGTATAAGTTTAGAGGTGAAAACAAACGTTACTTCCTCACTTCTTGATTAACCACTTTCAATTCAATACATGGCATAGATATCTTGCAATATTTTCTACTGCTCTTTCCCTTAACTGTATGATTTACTTGTCTCTAATGGCATCTGTTCCCTTCTCGTCTTATCTGATTTCATAAAAGTCAAGTACCATTGCAGATTGATCTCAGAGATGTTTGTGGGTGACTTTATCTGCAAATATTGAAATAAAACTTAATATAGGTAGGCAAACTACCTTTTTCATGGTGACAAAATGGAAGAAACCAAGAAAATATCTGGATAATTGTGGTTTTATTTAGTTTTAAGCAAACTTTGGTCACGCTTTGGCGTCTCTACCCTCTCGGATAGGCTACTCTGGTCGGATCTTATTTTGTCAAAGAGTTTATAGATCTTGCACTACTTAAGCTTAAAAGAAGCATGCTAAAATAGTGAAATCAAATAAATATCTAATGCAGCGAGATAAACCGACTTAAATTATGATGATCTTTAATCCTCTGGTCGGAGAATGACAATGATCTTGTTTGATGTAGATTTGATTGTGTATCTGGATGAACGAAGCCCTGTATTTCCTAAATTGATACATTAAAATTGGTTTAAAACATTGAGGAGGAATAACAGCATATTCAATTCGAATCTAAAGGATATATATTTATAATTTTATCACATTGAATCTATGAAGAATATCTTTATACGAGTTTCGAAGCATCTCATTAGAAATTATAGGTATACGAAGACAAAAATATATGAAGTTGGGTACCTAGATATTGATTGGATTGGCAAATTTTTTTTTCAACTGGACTTCCATCACTTTCACTTTAAACTGGTGAATTTACTAGCTTTTAATACCAAATTATTAATGGGACATTGAAGAGTTCTGGATAAATACTTTCCTTTGACAATCAGCTCAATTTAATACTTTGAGTGGAATATTAAAGGAAAAGGAAATAGTCATAGCCGTGGGCATGTAATGTACTAGAGGTAGATATTGTAATATTTTTAATTTGCTTGATTTTTTTTGAAGTACTTCTCTACCTTAATTAAAAATAGGGTAAAATAAATAGAAATCAATTAACATGTATGCTTAGATACTCCATTTACTTCACTGAAAATTTTAATAGCGTTTCTAAAATTTACCGAAGTAGTACTGCGCAGCGAATAACTCCGGCATCATTGAACCCCACACAACACATCTCGCTGTATTTTAATCCCCACATACCTATATCTGCCTGCAGGGTATCTTAAGCATTTATTTAACTAAGACTTAGTCACAGAATGGCAGAAAGATAACAAATTGATAGATCAAGCCACATAATCGTTGTCAGTCCGATCGTGTACCTAAACCATCACCGAGTATGATTAACGTGTGCTTTAACCGAAATACAGAAAAGCTATTAGAAATGATTGTTTTCCTATGGTGTTTTCAAAAATGACATGTCTCTAATTTAAATTTAATATTTATAGGAAAACCCGTAACTGGCAATATCCTCCGTAGTACTAATACATAGTTGTCAGTAAAATATGTACAATCATTTAATTGGAAATGAGCTGAGTTCAATAAATATTTGTTGAAAAACATACAGAAACTTGTATTTTAAGAGCCAAGTGTCTATAGAACGATTCAGGACAGCCAATCCAAAAATATTTAACATATATTCAACAACTGTGTGATGATAGACCCAAATGGCCTAATGAATATTTTCAAGGTATATTTAGTCTGCAGTAATAGCGATATATAGGCCTAATAATTGTCATTTTGAATAGTGTTTTTAGTACTCTTATTTTGATTTGGCATAAACGATGCCGTTGGAAGCTTGTGGAGAAGTGACCCTGAAAGCCCAAAGAAGCCCACTTATAAAGGAACATTCCGGTTTAGATTTATTTACTAGATGGCATAACAAGAACATCAGACAAATATATACATATCTTTCTTTCCTTATTTATCGTGAAAGAATAATGGTTAAGGAATAACTGAATATCTTCTGTGGTACCTGACCATACAATCAGGTTGTCACGGATATATTTTAGCAAGGCATTGATTGACTTTCAAGATTATCGCCTAAATTACATAATGCAAAATATGACAACCATCGAAGATAGCGATGAAGATCCATAGGATGTAGGAGCTACTCAGATAAGACTCCAGTAGGCCGGTTGGTGGCATGAATGACTATCAGGCTTTCTAGATTAAAGCTAACAAATTGGTCTTTTGCTTCTGAATCGACAGATTTTTAGGATTGAACAGTTTCTGATTATATGGCAGAAAATCTTCAATATTCTTCCTTCGCCAGAAAGAAGTGAAGAAAATATGTTAGTATTTTCCTCATGTTCTTGCCATGCCATCTAGTAAACAAATCTAATCCCGGAAATTATGAACAGTTTCAAGCGGAGTGGTTAGTCAGGGAAGATGGTCGATACCACAGTATCCAAATGCCAGATGCCTATCTTTTGATTGGCTGGTTTTACCAAATTATTTACAAAATGAAGACAAGTGCCTAATTGTTAGGTCAATAATAGACTTTGCCAGAAAAAGATGTTTGGAATTGGACCTTGGCCTTCAACTTCGTATTCTGTGTTGGCTCTATCAACTCTTTCATGTTGATATATATGGAAGGCAAACCCTGTCCTTGGGGCATAAAGTTGTTATGTAGAAAACGTTGACAAGCCTATGATTTAGTATTCTACCAAAGAAAGACAACTGAATAGACGAAGGAAATCTTCGGACACTTGGACAGGAAGCCATTGTAGCATTCCACTTAGCAATCAGAATTCCCCAACCAGGTCATCAATTGTTTTTTGATACACAAAACATAAACTTTACAAGTTTCTTCCACCTTGTTGCTTCATGTCACTACACCATAAAATAGAAATAAAACTACATAGCAACTTAAGAATATCATCGTTGTATTTAATGGTAAGTTCAACTTTTTAGATATAGTGACCATTTCGTTGAATTGACATTGGTGTCAAGATATATGTACTTACTCACTCGTTGAATAGGTTTTTAGTTACTTCCGATGTTATAGTTTGGTACGTTGGATTTGCTTATAACTATGCATTTTACTTTCTATGAATGAATGTCAGGATCATTTCTTTGGCTACTATATCGTCACTCTATCTACAAGAAGCTGGGGTATCAGCAAACATGCCCGGGTTAGAATTCGCAACAATATCATCCGAAGATTCTTTGAAAATTTCTTCAGCATTAGCTTAGTCTAATGAAGATCCTTTCCTTGCACCACCATCAACTGTATAGATTACGTTTCTGAAGCCGCCATCTGGTGCTATAGATTCCTCCTAGAGTTTATATATTCTTCCTGGATAATTAAAAAATACCTGGTCGGTATAAACAATTAATTCTTAAATCACCCCACAAAGCTGGGTGTGGTAATTAACTTTATAATCAACCACATTAATTAGTGAACTGTATTAAAATAGGGTGGTGGGGATTTTATTCATAGGGTGTAAATTGAAGCATGTATTTTAGGTATTACGTACTTTAATAATGCAAGATTTAATTTGGATTAAATCTGATTAATATATACATATAAGGTTTCCAACTACTTTCACGCATTCATCCTTTCATATATAAAACTAAATATTGCACATGAGGTTAACTATTAATAAATGTCTAACAAAACTTCTTGAATATTTAATTTAACAAGAACTTCTTTCTTTACTGAATTTCAACTAACTGCTCTTCATTCACACAAAATACCTTGTTACTTTACGTCTTCTTCGATTCTCTCAAGTTAACTTCACCACGGACATAAGACTTCGAACAGTTGATTCGAATCTCGAGGACAGGAATAGATTTGTCTGCTACAAATTTCCAACCGTCATTTTACCTTCTTCTATCTTCAACAGGAGAGACGCTACGAGTTGTATTGTCTCGAGAAAATGCTTTTAAACGCCCAGAGGGTCCTTAGTTCAGTGTTGAAAAAAGGTAAGGCAGAGTACAGGAGATATTTTCTAAGGATCTGTGCAAACAAATGAGAAAAACTACTAAATATCTTGGCGCCTAACCCAAATTCAAACAGAGCGGTGACTGGACCGTTGTTTCACGGGTGAGTCTTTGTAAGGCACTAAAATCTACTTTTTTTCTACCGGCGCGGCAGGGAGAGTATAGCTGGAAATTAAGCGGGAGCGGATACATTTGAGAGAGTTAAAACATGTTATTTCTTTATTTGACATATCGTTGTTTACACAACTATGACGAAGATAGAGATTACATTAAATTGAGAACGATTAATAACGATTTCCTTGACGGAGTGACAGCTTGCTTTCCAGAGATTGTTGCATATAACGGAATCTATTATACCGATAATCCAGGTTCGTACTAAGAAGTAACTGGACTACAACGTTTTAAATGCACAAATTTGCTGTTTACCTCGAGTGAAATAAATCTAGTGTTTCCCAACAACATCTCTAAAAGGTGGTTCATTAGTTTTATATTCCTCGCCAGATTTGCCTCTGGTGTTTTGTGCAATGTGATAAATTCCGCTGTTATTGTTACAGGATTATTCTCAGATTCATCGACACGGAGCATCCTAAGGGTCTCATTCCCTTTCTCAGTGATGTTCCGTCCCTTTAGGTAATTTGCTTAAGAAGACTCTAGTCCCTAAATAAAGTTGGACAACATACTACTTATCTTCAGTTCAAGTAGAACTCTTAGATTTCACATCGAGAAACTGTAGGGAGAAAACTTACTTTTGCCCTTAGCAATCGTATTCCAGGACAAATTAAATGCCGGTATGAGAAGCTGCTAACTACATTTGCTCGGACAGCAAAGCTGCTCTGTCGGCCCTTGAGTCTGATAGATTTCATTCTGTGTCGATATCTGAGTATAGGAATATCCTAGAGACCTTGGTTGGGTGTAGTAGATTCCAGAACACTCGAAAGTCCTTCAAAACAAGAATCCTGATCGACTAGCATGATAGGATACCGCGATGTATTCAATGGGACCTGAGCCTGTAATAGGTGTTGCTAACAGTATGGCCGCCGCCATCTTAAGAAGCGTACTGAATGAGCGGGTTAAGGATCTACGGCGGATTACTCCTGGAATGAAACAGACTGGGCTATTTATTTATCAGAGTCCTAGTGCCTTGCGGGGTGAGGGCTTTTCAGGCTCTCAAGAGGGGGTGCATGAGGCTTGTCACTAGACTTCTCATAGGGCACTGCCGCTTGGACAGGATTTGCACCAGCTGCGGATCGTAGAAGATCCGCAATGCAGGTGGTGCTTAGAGGAAGAGAAATCGTCCACTCATGTCGGAAACTACGTGCTGAACCCGGAGGACATAAGAAATTGAGACCAAGAAGCTATGCGGCTTCGCTAGGAAGGCTGAGCTATCTTACTGAATTGGTATGTAAGTGGTCGCACAATGGAGCCAGTCTGGTGGCCTACATGCAAAGGATTTCCCGCCCGCACTTTTAAAATCAATTTATTTATTTAGCCACATTATAGCATCCTCGTCCAAAATGTTTAGAATTCCCTCTTACGTGTTGTCTGGGCCAGGTGCTTACCATTTACCGTTTTTTTTTTGACTGGGGCTCATTCCTCATCTTCAATGATATTCTGTTACTTTAGGCAATTTACTTGAAAATACTTCAGACGATGGTGACGAAATAGTTCTTTAATACATATCTTCCAAGTATCTTTCATATCTTACCAAGCTATTTCTTGTTTTTCGATGAACATTAAACCTGATATATTGCTCCCGTAGAATTTCTATTTGGGTACTCATTATCTTTATTTCACTTTTTCTGTCTTCTCTATATCTTTATTTGAATTTTTTATGGATTATTTATTTTTGGTTATATGGAGCTTCAGTATATTTAATACTTTTCACTCTAGTGCATCGGATTCAAATCTCTTTCTCATTATTGGTGACTTACTTCTTGTGGTGGAGTCCCTTAGTTCCCTTTAACCAATCCATTGGCAGTTTTTTTTCTTATCGTCTCTACATTTATCCTTATTTAACTGGGATAATATAATGCTAATAAACAGTTCTTTCACAGTTTATTGATCTTTATCTACGCTTCCAGGGCCAGGAAAATTTTCCCCAAGGCTTGAATTGGTAGCATGCAAAGAAAAAATATTACTTTCATCAAGATATTTTAAGTCTGAGCAATTTCTTGATAGCTTCATACCGAAGGGTGCTCCATTTCTTAGAATATTGTTTAATTATTGTGGTAAAACGGAGTTTTATCCACAATACCGAAACAGTATTATTGCACTCTGATGATTAAAACTGAGTTTTAATCATCTTCTGATGATGCTAACATGGTTAGCGAAACGCGCGTCGAGTGCAATAATTCTGTTTCGGTATTGTGGATAAAACTCCGTTTTACTGCATTTTGACGAAGGTTCCAAACCCCATCATAGTTGTTTAACTATGCTAATATTCACTGGTATGATATAATGCTAATAAACAATTCTTTTACAGTTTATGGATAATCTTTATCTGCACTTTTAAGGCCTGGAAAATATTCTCCAAAGCTTGAATCATTATCTGATGCAAAGAAATGAAAATTAGCTGAAAGTGACCAATAATATGGATTCTCAGGACTTAGGGAAGATTCAGCAAATCAATAAAAATATTTAACTGGACTAAAGATAGAGTAGAATGTTATGATTTGCACAAACATCAATCACGTCGCATTATTGCTTCATTAAATATTGTCCTTATTCATAATATTTGTATTATTGCACATGTTCATATGCTATTTTCTAATGGTTAAATGACAAATGATTATCATTGCATTGCCCAAAAAACTAAATGAGAAAAAAAGCAACTTATACCTAAATAAGTAGCTACGCTACTGAAAGTATATACATGAATAATTTTGATCCCTTTTAGTTTGCGAAAGCCCTTTTATTACTTTAATTATATGTCGCGGAAAAAATCGCAACCCTCCCTCGTGCGCGAAAAAATAGAAAAATAATACGTTTTTTCTAATTATTTTGTGAAGTAATATCGGTTTTTAATGAAAAATGCACCTCGATGTTTTGTGATAAATTTAAGTTAAATAAGTTTAAGTTAAATAATTTTTAATATTCAAAAAAATGCACTAATTTGGCATGTTAGGAGTTGGAGTATTTTCGTGAAATGGGAATGAAGGACAGTATTATGTCATAATTTATTTCGCTGATTATTTGAAGTTATCTCCAGATCATGGAAAAATAAATTAGAATTGATCAGAACTGTGAATAATGCATTTGCTTCAACCAAGTCTCATTCACATCGATTAAAGGTCGGCTAATGTGCTCTATATTTTTCGGTTTCAAAAAATATTCAAGTGGAACAGTAATTATTGGAAATTCTCCAAGATCAATAATAGTGATAACATGTCAGGCTAGAATTATTAATAAATTATTTTAATTAAATATGGATAGATAAACAGATGATCAAGAAAACCGCTCGCTCTTTAACCATACATTTTCGGAAATGTGCGCATGTCAAATATAACCTTGCATCTGTTTGCCGATTATTTATTACTTTTATACCTTTACTATCAGTATTTTCCATTACATTTCGGTTCTTGTCTTGTCGTATCTTAAATGGATTATTGGCTTCTGGTCATTTGAAGGTCTGTTCATTATAAGGCAATACCAAGTTCAGATCCAGCCCCCGTACCAGTTTATTTGCATTCGTATTGTCTTAAATGTGGCCTGGAATCTATATCAGGCTTCCATCCAGATTCACCCCGTTTCTATAGCTAAATGATACCCATACAATTTTATACGGTTTCACAGAAGCACGATGTTGAGGACCAGTGAACTTTGAAAAACCCTAACTAGTTCAAATTATTTTCAAAAATAATAGTCCGCAAATACCGTCGAATTTTTATACAGCAAAGGAAATACAAACGGATGGTAGATTTATTATTATAAAACTAAATTACAAAAAAATATACTAATCATAGTAGATACAGAATTACAAACAAAATATATAATATATACACCCAAATAGCATTCACTAGGCTTGTCTTTCAAATCTTATAGTCAATTTCGTCATTTTTCTAAGCCATCGTTCATCAATATCCAATGATTCAACCTTAATAAAAACTCTCGATTAATTTTATCTAATTGCATTTCAATGGCATTATCTCAGGTTGATTTCAAAATTAATATTCCCTATTCGGTGAAGTATGATTCAGTGACAAATCAATCCTATATATATAACGAGTTAAGTGACAACCACAATAAGCAATAAGACCGTCACTAGCATGTATTGCACTCCTTTTGCACTGGCTGTGGAAACGGCAATTTAATGCGTCTTAGATCTTGTATTTCTCATCTATTTTTACTGTTGAATTCGCAA